>VMBQ01005572.1:0-44119 GCA_007657795.1 Dreissena rostriformis | reverse complement strand
AATGAATACACTTCATTTATTCCATTGGCTGAGTTGAGTATACCACCAGAACATTGGAAACATATCCGCGTCTTTGTAACACTGTTTTACTGCATGAAACAATTTTATCTCTAATGAAAAGGCTTAATAGATAGAACAGTTTTACACTCAATTCTCGACATCAATACAGTTTGTGCGTGCACCTTTTATTTTCAGAGGATTGCCAGGGCAAAAGCGTTTATACTTAAAGGCTATGTTCTCATATTTAGTACTTACTTCCATATTCCTGTCAACATGTTAACATGTAAAAGTATAAAGAGCAGTGGAAGCGAGGCCTCACTTTAATGCATTGCATTTCAACCCGCGAGGTATCGGGCCAATTCGCGGCCAGTGTGTGAATGTCAGAGTTTATATACAGGTCATCACCGGAGTTCGCGGCCAGTAAAAGTTATATAATAAAGACGCTATCCGTGAACTAGGTGACCTGGAATTTTCTTTAGACCAGAAATATGTTAAATAAAGATATTCAGCAATATAATTATGGTATGTCAATAATAGATTCTTAATGTGTTTTCAACAATACAATGATAAATATTATTTTTGATTAATTTTACATATAATGTATTAAGCATGAGCGCGATGATTCTCGATACTGTTAATAATCGAATCAAATAGCAATGCCCGACAAACCATTAAAACAGGTTTGTTCGAAGAACGCGCCTATAAATACGGATACTTCGCGTGTGGCCGGTTGACTCGTATGTTTTAATTTCACTTCCATTCTTCTTTTGGCTTTCTGTTTTGTATCTATAGGTATATGACCAGTAATATGTAATAATGTAAAATAAGCCGCAAAAGCTCCGCGTAACATCCCGTACTGCATGTGATGCAGCTGAGAACTGCACAGAAAAAGACATTCGCTATCCTTGATCTAATTCATTGAACTATCAACGCCGTATATCTTTTTTAAAGATATTTCTTGTTTATAATACAATGAATGCTTGTGGTATGATTTATACAATGTCTATAATCTATATATCCATAGTACGGTCTTTTGTACGGTATAGAGCAGGATGGTCTCGACCTGCACATACCTATGGACGAGGTAAATAAAGTGTTTTTTTTTCTTTAAAAACAAAATCTGCACTAAAAGTTAATGGATCCTATTAGAGTAGTTTTTCCCTGTTTTGGCAGCACACATTCTGTCGTTGTGAATTAAGAAATAAAAAGGACACCACCTTTTCGTTTATAAAGGCGTTATGATCAATTTAATCAACATATACTATGCATATGTTGTATAGAAAAATTTCAAATGATTAGGCCTAGCTCTGTGAAAAGAGTTGTAACGCATGTGCGTAAAGTGTCGTCCCAGATTAGCCTGTGCAGTCCACACAGGCTTATCAGGGACGACACTTTCCGCTTTTTAAGACATTTTTTTGTTTAAAGAAAATCTCTTCTTAGCAAAAAATCTATGTTAAGGCGGGAAACACCCACATGCAATAAAACCCTTTTCACAGAGCGAGGCCAATTAAATTCTACACTAGATGTAGTGAAAGGCGCAAACTCTAAAGATGACACATGTAGGTTGTCGGGGTTATAAAGCGTGACATCACCCCAGTAAATGGAGACAATTAGAATACAAACAAGTCTGCTGGAATTAAGTATTTGGATTGCAATATAGTAGTGTGTAAATACTAATGGCCTACCCTGATATATTGGCCCCGCCAACACGAGAAAAATGCCTGAACTCGTCTTCGAACCTTCAACTATATTCGTCGGTGTTTTTATCCATATACATGAACATGAAGCACAGGGTCGGATTTTTTCAGCTCCTTTGACTCGTCGCCGTCGGTACCCAGTTTCAAGGCGCGATTCTCGTGGCTAGGATCATAGTCAAAGTACGTAGTAGTCTTGTTGAAGCAGATCACCAACTGGTTATCGTTTTGTCGTCGCTATACCGCGCGGGTACTCGATGTTTAACGTTGCCAATCGACGCCGGAAGTTCCTATCAAATCTCTTGACGGAGTGCTCCTCACGACACGACACATACGTGTTTCCGTCCGAGTCTATCGCCAGACGATCCTAATCACGGCCAAGAAAATTGATTCGAATGCGCTGCCCGAACCTGTCGAATAGGAACATCTCGGACTTCCAGCCGCACGCCACCCAGCACTTATCATCCATCGAGGGACAGATACAATTGCTGACGTCAGATGTGTTTTCCACACGGAACGTCGCCACTTCGCTGACGGAGATCGGGCGAGGCGGGGTCAGGTCGGTGGACAGATGCCCGACAAGGTACCGCAGGCTCATTTCCGCCTGTGTCTGGAAGGTGAACTCAAGTTTCAGTTTGATGCCGGTCATACTAAGAGGCACTTCCTTCTTCGCCAGTTTGGGCTCCCGAGGATGTCCTGTCTGCAACGAACCATCTCAATATCCTAGCCGAAGTCTTCCATCTGGTTTGCTGTGGCGATCTTCTGTGACAGAGTCAGCATGTCCCGCTCCACCGCGTCCTTGTCCTCGACAACGCGCACCTGCTCGCTCTCAACTTCCGTTTCCAGTTTTCTCAACATGGCGTCACACACCCGATCTATCGCTTTGTGAAAATGCTCCCGCCTACTTGACGCCAACTTTCTTTGGATTTCGTTTTTAGCTTCGTTCGTTATTTCGGCGTACACTTGCAGCTGCTCGATTTCCTTCAGTATTATAACCGAAAGCCCTTGTTCTCGTCAATGCGACTTTGAGATATCGTCTCGTGCGCGATGCGAAGTCAACGAGATCATCGGTCGTGTGGTTCTCGTGCGTTGTCAGGCGACAGTAGAACGTCAGCTCCTCGGTCTTATGTTTGTAGCAGTAGCCCGCAAGACATTGGGAAATACACCTAACATAATTGTTATAGTCTAGGCATGTACGATGTGATTGTTTGCTCATTTTTTATATTGACATCATGAACAATTCCTCACATTACACATACACAATCTATGCCGTAGTGGCTTACAAAATAGTTAAGAAATGTTTTACATTTACTTAATTTTCTATTGAACAAAAAGAGACATATATTAAGAGGAAGGTTGGGTTCTATCCTTAATAAAAAGAAACCACTTTAAAGAAGAATGTATTCAGAAGTAGTCAGAGGAATGAGCATCTCGTTTATGCTATTAATAATAAATATTACACTAGGCAATACATGATCCGCGTTTCGGAAAACTGGACATTACGTGTCGTCTCAGACTGCACATGCTAATCAGGGACGACACTTTCCGCCTTAACTTGATTTATGTTTAGAAGAAACATTCTTGAAACAAAAATGTTCGATCAAATCGGAAAATGTCGACCGTGATTAGCCTGTTCTGACTTAACAGGCTCATCCAGGGACGATACTTTACGCACATCCATTAAGCCCGGTTTTCCCAGAACGCGGCTCATATGATTACGAAACACGAAATTTATTTGAACTGCGCGGTGGCATGGACACTTTGTGTATTTGTATTGCTTAATTTGACCACACACGTTTTGAAATCGTATAATCTATCATTGATAGAGCTTCCTGCAGGAAATCTTCAACTGGTTAAATGTCTACACACCAGCCATCAAAATCGTTGTTAACGGACTATATATGAACCAAACAAAACAAAAACAAATATTTATTTAAATACCATTCTGAGTGGTCCTTATTTCATTCTCACCTCGCATGGAACGTGACCGTCCGGGGCCGTCCGGGGCCGCCAGGGCGCGCTCGAGCGTCTGTTCCATCTCGATGTGCTGGCTGTCGTCGACTTTGGACACGCCGCCTTCCGGTACCGGAAGTTCCAAGCCACACACCGGGAACGAAACGGTCCCTGATGCGCGCGCATGCTTGAGCACGTACTCATCGAGGCACGTGAAATACATGATTTCAAGGCATGGAAGAAGCGTCGGCTTCTGAAAGGTTTCGAAACATACCAGACACGTGTCCATGGTCGCGACGGAAGTAGAAGGTTTTAGCCGGTGGAATCTTTATAGACAGTTAAAACTCGGTTGAATATATAAAGCATGTGATACTAAGCGCACGTTCTTATTAAGTGTACACATGATTAAAAAAACAACAAACACATGTATTCCAATGTCTATTTTAAGGTTACTGTGTAAGAAATCTAGACTTTCATCACAAGCACAATCATGTCCGTCGATAGCGTGTATGTATCGTAAATGATTATTTAAATAAACTATATTTTATTTTAACTTCCCCATTCTTAAAACTACACTACCTAAATCATTGCAATAACTATCCAAAACGGCTAACTGTAAGCATTTTGTAAGTTGTAGTTAAATACCAATTGACTAAAAAGATGTATTAAATCAAACGAAATTTATTTAACGTCCGCTTTATATTGAATAGATTAAACGTGCAAAGTTGCCTCTATTCTTTTACTCTATTGTTTCGATTAGTTGCGATCACTGAACACTGTTTTAGAACGTTACACAATGTCAAATTTCATAACGTTGTAAGATATATACAGAGAATCGTTATAGCCATCGTGGTTACACATTAAAATCCAGAGGGCGACAATGCGATAGTACGATGGCGACAATGCGATAGAACGATGGCGACAATGCGACAACGCGATAGTACGATGGCGAAAATGCGCTATCGCATTGTCGACTATCGCCTTCCGGTACACAAACTATTCGTATTGCAGAAACAAAATAGATGACTTTATAAAGATGTACTTTGAAAGAGGTAACAGTTATAGTGAAATCAAATTCTTATTAAGTTATAGAATGAGTATTGATGTAAGGTATGCCAAACTGTTAAAGTGTCTCCATCTAGGAAAAAATAAGATGTGCGCATGTGTACCGGAAGGCGATAGACGACAATGCGACAGTACGATGACGACAATGCGACAGTGCGACAAAGCGATGGCGACAGTGCGATAATACGATGACGACAGTACGATAACGCAGGGGTCGACAAAAAATGTTCAGCAACTTGCCCTGCAGGGCGAGTAACTCAGAATTTTCACTTGCCCTGCTAAAATATGTACTTGCCCTGCAATTTATTGACAACAATGCAATAAATCAGTAACTTATATGTTTTATTGTGATTTTCTATTGGCTATCATATAGANATGAGCCATCGTACTAACGCGTTGTCGTACTGTCGTCATCGTATTATCGCATTGTCGCCATCGTACTATCACACTGTCGCCATCGTATTGTCGCACTGTCGCATTGTCGCATTCGTACTGTCGCATTGTCGCCATCGTACTATCGCATTGTCGCCATCGTACTGTCGCACTATCGCATTGTCACCCTCTGTATTTTAATGTGTAACCACGATGGTCCTAACAGTATTCCGTAGATATAAGTTGATACGAGCCTCGGCTAATCAGGGACGACATATTCCGTGTGTATGTACTTTTTCGTTTAGAGGAAGTCTCTTTTAAACGAAAATCCAGTTTATGCGGAAAGCGTCCGTGATTCGCCTGTGCATTAAGCACATACATTAAGCCCAGTTTTCCCAGAACGAGGCTCAATATATCACAAGGAAGACACGATGAAGGCATAGTACAGAGTGTTATTCAGCTGTAAGTAGAACTAGAACGTCTGTTATAAATGAAGGAATAAGTGTTTGCAATTAAAATAATTTCCAACTGACATGGGGATTACATTTGACTATGTTACCACTAATATGGGAGCAACTATTTTTAGACTATGTAGTTGCAAATAGTCTTTTGTAATACGACATTTCGAAATCACAGTTCCATTGGTTGCCTTTTATGAAGCCTTACATGATTTTGGAAAAGACGAAATAGATATTAAATACAGTATTTGGTAATTCTTACAATTTTTATTTAGAAGCTTTTTTCTAACATTTTCTTCCAAGAATATTGCTTATGCCGTTTTAAAGGAATTTTTCTAAGACCGTTTTACGTGAAAAAACATTCTTAGAAACTATCTGCACTATAAATCTGTATTTAGAACTCATTCTGTTGTGCACGTCTGCATCTAATGCTAACCACAATTCTCCTACTACAAATTCTTGACGCAGACGAATAGGGTTTCATAACAATCACAATCTGCAATAAACATCTCTATTACAAATCATAATAGAGCCGCAAAATAAACACCTCCCACTGTTCATCACGTGATACACAATCTGCACATAAAATCTGTTTTCTGAATTCAATCTGTTGTGCACGTCTGCATATAACACTAAACGATTCCATAGTTCCATACAGATCTGTCCGTGCTTAAATTTTGAAAGGCTTGGGTGATTATTTTTCATAAGCGTTTCATACACTTATGTAAAAGGAAATATTATCTATTTAAATAGTCGGTAATTGTTTGAAAAGCAATGCCGACAAACAAAATACAATCGATTCCAGACGTGATAAATTGGTTTCCCACTGTTCTGTTAAACCATATCTTATAATAGATTCGACGGGCGTATTGCTATTTCATTTTATATTGTCTCGTGAATCGTTCTATCCCTCTGGGCACTATTCGCCCGGTCAGTGCTTTCGTCAATCTCCGTTCCAAGTTTTGCGAATTTCTACAAGAAGCCGCGTTTTGTAGCGAATTTTAACGATAACTGCCGAAAAGTAATATTATTCGAACAACACGTTTGTCATCGTCAGGCAGTTTGACTCGTCGTCTGCTAGCGTTCAAAGTTCAAATTTACAATGAAGTTCTTTCCCGTAGGAAACAACACACAAGATCTTGAAAAGCAAGCGAAAAACAAATGGAGATGGCAATTGCTGTCATTAAAATTCGGTGTTTCAGTGTTTTTCGGATTAAACATTAACTTATGCTCATTTGAGAATAGAACGAAACGTTTACAGTTGTGTGTAATTAATTAAACGATACTTTGTTAAAAAGCTTAAAGTGATGAATAAATGTTTGACAATATTACCCACGAAATGCACAATTTCCACGAGGATTACACCCTGTTGCCATTATCAGTTTTCTAAGTAACTGGCCACGATTTTATCGTGTAGGTGTACACTGTAGGGTCCGATTAGAATTATAGGTTTAACAAAGCCAACAAACAACCACAAAACCACGCACTTATGGCAATAGCGTCACGCGAAAAAATGAATGATTTTAAGTCACTCATTCAAAGCATGCGCTCTCATTGGTCAATATCGATTTTCCAACACAACGACGCTCCGCCTTTAGGCGGGCTTTAGTTGGGTAAATATTATTGATCGTAAATCGGTTGGTCTTTTATTTGAGGATAGCTTCCTGTCTGCTGATCAAAAATTTGCTATCCTTCATGAGCTTCCGGGGGCCTTCTGCCCCCTGCACCCCTGACAAGGGCTTTGCCCTGGACCCACCGGGGGCCCTGCGGCCCCCTAGCCCCCAGCTTAAACATTTTTCCTTTTTTGTACTTTCACCCATGTATTTGTACTTAGTCTTAAAACTAACTTTTCTTCTTGAAAGCCTTTTAGTTTTTCATTCAGTCAACTGTTTCCTTAACATTTACATCAGCAGCAACTTCCGTGTATCTTGCAAATAGGCTTTCAACGCCATCGGCGCTCTCGTTCAATCTTTAATACCCCCGATACACGACTCCGTTCGAAGTACGTTCTGAAAAATGTGACTAAACGAGCTCGAACTGTGTGAGAACAGAGTGATCGTAGTAGCAACGTGTTGCGATCTGTCTTCGAACTTTGTGGACGCCCTGGAACGGGGTTGAACGGGAGAGGTGTTTCAAAACTTTGAGCCTACTCAACATTTTCTTCCGATCATCCCGTTTTACAATGAAACGTAGTAACAACGTACTGGAAACGGAATGAACGTACTAAGAAAGGAAATGTCGTTCTAAGGTCGGGTAAGGAACGTGCCAGAACGTAGTGCGATCGGCCCGAAATTACCTGTACGATGCCACACCGATCGAGTCCGTTTCTAGTCCGTCCAATGCGATCTCAGACAGACCGATCCCGTCCGCACTACGTCTCAAGTACGGTCTTGTTTCGTGTAAATAAATCGAAACTAAAAGATAAGTTCTTATAACGTTTGCAACACGTTCTATAGGTTCTCAGTAAGTTATTAGTACGTTGTACTCGTTTTAAGGAGTTCGCAGTAGGTTCCAAGTACATTGTAATGCACGTCTGGTCGGCTCAAAGCGTGGAACATAAATGAGAACTGGAAGGAACGTAGTTGTTTTATAATCGCCGTGCAGAACGTGGCTGCAACTACGTCCTAAACGTACTAAGAACTAAGAACGTAGAAGAACGGATTGAGAACTGCTTTTGAACGAGTTACCACTGCACAACGAATAAAGAAGAACTGCGTACGAACGCTATCGAACTGGCTGAGGACGGGCTCGGTCTGACTGGAAACGGTATACCGACGGGGACGATGGGAAAATTGACCCGATTTGAACTGGATAAAGACGGACTGGCAACGGGATAGGACGGGATAGGAACGAGCTGCACGTAGCGCGAACTGTGTATGGACGTCATTCAATCATATTGTAGATTTGTTTCTGACCAAAACTACACGGTCAAGCAAGTTCACATCCCGTTCTGCATTTTCTTCCGAACGTAGTCGAACTGTCTAAGAACGTGCTTGGTGTATGGGCTCCATATTACCATTTTCGTATTGTAACTGTGGGTGTCGATGGAATTTCCTGGTATGCTAACGGAATCGTAACAAAGCAGTGAGAATTTTGAACGATTTAAACTATGAATTTACTGTTGTTTTGTTCTTGCTACATGTGCAGTTGCAACTGATGATACTGAGATGTATAATAATAAATGAGTGTAGGTGTTGTTGTAATGGTGGTTTTGGTGCCGAAGGAGATGCATCTTCTGTTGATGATGATGGTCATGATTGAGATGTTGTTACTGCTGCTGCTGCTGCTGATGTTGATAATGCTGATGATGATGTTGATGATGATGATGATGATGATAATAATAATGATGATGATGATGATGATGATGGTGGTGCTGGTGGAGGGGATGATGATGACGGTGGTGGTGGTGATGATGATGATGATGATACTGATGATGATGATGGTGATGATGGTGATGATGATGATGATGATGATGATGATGATGATGATGATGATGATGATGATCATGATGATCATGATGATCATGATGATCATGATGATCATGATGATCATGATGATCATGATCATGATCATGATCATGATTATCATGATGATGATGATGATGACGACGACGACGACGACATAAAACACACAATCTGTTTCATTTGAATAGTATTTTACCCTTTATCCAAAATGCATGGAATGTCAGGATATGCAATCTCTTTTTTCCATTTATCTGCAAATAATTCACAAGCGACCTACTGACCTTTGTATAGAAAACATCTTTTGCAGGATAGACAACCAGCTGCTGGCTAAGTGGGTTGTTCCAGTAGTTGTTCTCCATTAAATAATGTAAGGTTTAAATACACGTTATTTGTTGGAACTATTTTGAATTATCAAACGTTTGTCAAAATAATGTACCAAGAAATTAAATAGTTACGTTCCATAAAGTTATTTTATTGTTCTGAACTCCGCCTTCTCATAATAGTGTAGTTCCTTCTGGTCTCAGGTGAGCGCCTTAGGGCCCACTCTTGATTAAAAATCACATGATACTATGATAAAATAAAACACATTTTTTTATTAAACATACCATGATTACTTTAATATTAATCACGAAATAGAACTGTATACTCTCAAATTTATCACAACTCTTGTATGAACATGTACATGTGTAACATTCGTCTACTAACATGGTATATGAATTTGACTTCTAAATTCGTATATTGCCATTGCTATTTTCTTAAACATGCACGCACACGCTATGTTGTCATGTAATATATTTTTATTACATTTTTTACTTTTCAGTATAACGACAGATACGATTTATAATCATTGTATCTAATATGTATAAATCGTACACATATGGAATAAATAAAGGAAAATAAAATACATAATTATGGGTTAAAACACATCCTTTTGGCTCATCGGAAATACCGACACGTGGGACTCTAGGAAAATTGATGCACATCGACTGTCCCTGCCAACAGTACAATACAAGACCAGCGGCAAAAAATAACAAAATAGTTTACTCATGTAAAAAACCTACATGACATGGTAGCATTTAGCAACAATATCTTCAACCTAAATACGTAAGTCATGCGAGATAAACCGATTTAGCTCCGTCAAAAGACATATAGCTTTTAAAAATTACCGTAAAAAAAAACCATATAGTTTTTGAAAATAAACGCCAAAAATCATTTAGCTTTTGCACATAAAAAATCAATACTGTAGAGCCATGAAAGTCTAAACGCCATCGCATGTATTTGTGTTGTCCAAATTATCGCTCAAAATACTATTGTGTGTTGATACTCAATTGGTCTCATGAGCTAAGGCTTCTCGTGTAAGTCACGACAAAAAAATTATATATATATAAGACTTTGCATTTTTAAAGAGTCTAGGAATCTACAAACATGCTTCATTCTACACTAGCCTAGACTGAGCGGATCCGTGTTCCAGTGATAACTCGCTGATGTCAAAACTCTGGGACCGCAGGTTCGATCCCCCGCTTAACTACCAACTCGTCTTTCGCATGATAGTTAAACCGAGGTGCAGTGTGCTAGGTGCTTCACACCGGGCACTAAAAAACATCCACCATCCCACGTAACCTAACTAATAAGTCTTCTGGGTACGATGACCGTATGAGAAAATCCCAATAAATCACTCGATAAAAATCTACTACCGGTAAACACACACTAATATGAACAATTGCGCTGACAAATACCGGGCCGCTAACTCCTTTCCCCCAAACAATGGATGCCAATCAAGTGAAAACGATAGATCAACCGAGGCGGAATGCGTGAAACAATGCTCCCCGTATAGTATTACATGATATTGGGAGTTGCTCCATTGAAGCTTCGGGTTGTCTTACTAATTTGTTTTCGATCACTTTCGCTGTCAACTTAACTAATTGTCGGATTTATGTGGATTATTTCTTTCCAGGTTGGATACAATTATATTTTTATTCACATTTGTTTAACTTTAACTTTCGTCATTATATTCCAGGGGTAAAAATAAAAACTGTTCAAGGGTTTGCTTAAAACTAATTTACCGATGGTAGTACTAAACACATTCCCATGATTTTGCATATATAATAGATATTGTACCGTGGGGCTACTTTCATGACAATGTATTATATCTAAATATCCTCGTATGAATTGCTCTAGCATTCGTCTACTAACATGTCATATGAATTTGATTTCTAAATTCGTATATTAATATTATTATTTTCTTAAACATACATGCACACACTATCTTGTCATGTAATAAGATTTGTGTTACATTTTGTACTTTTCAGTATACGAAAAAAACAGATACGATTCATAATCATTGTATCTAATATGTATACATCGTACACATATGGAATAAATAAAGGAAAATAAAATAATGGGGCATGTACATTAGACGATGAACACCCTGTTGTTCTGATGCTTTAAACAGCATTTCTTTACTGTTTACTAGTTTGGCTTCAGGCCCCAAAGTAATGTATGGTTTTGGGTCAATCAAAATTAATTGTGATTAAATATTTTGTGGAATTCAAAACATTCAAGTCCGGGAAAAGCATCCTGCTATTGCTGTACTGGTCAATTATCGAAACGCGCACGTGGTGTTAATAGGCGCGTGTAAGATCAAACAAGGAGCGGCAATCCAGACATCAATAATTAAATAGTTAATTACCGCGAAAGAATTTAGTACAATTGAATGTGACATACAAAACAATAGGCGAGATACGCTGCGTCCAACTTATAGAAGTGATAAATGGTGAACATGTTATGTACACTTCTTTCTTGGAAAAATATTGACCTCACGATCTGTTCATAAATAAATATATAATTATATTCTGTTCTGCTTTAATGAATTACGTTAAAATCATGGAAAATATGGTGTTTTATACCGAACCAGCACGTTTATATGTACATTGTATATATATAAAATGACATGTTCCTTGATATATATAAAGGAACATGTCATTTTATTTAAACACTTTTGTTGCTGTATTTCGTTAAAATAAATACTTTTCTTCAATTTATTAAATATGTTAAAAATAATAATGCTGCTTCATAACAAGAATGGAATGTTAACATTCGAGCTACAACTTTTGGTTGTTTTTCGCGTAGATATAAGAATTATATACAGTAATGGGTAATTGACCATATATTTTAATTTCGGACACACGTGATACATTCGAAAATGCTGCAGGGCGCACAAATAGCATAGTGGGTGACACTCCACCATTCAAACAGTAGCGGGCATGTTGTAGTCAACATATGTTAACAATAACAACGATCAACGCCATTGCTTTAATGATGTTTAATGCTATTGGATTGACATTGACATTTTATTACTTAAGATTTTTTTAACTAAATTGCTAGAAGTGCGGATCTGTTTTGCGACAGGCTGAAAATCTATAATAACGGGAATATTACATTGAAAAGAAACATTTGAAGTAATTGTTATATTACGTACTTTTACACCCGGACATTGCTTTTATTGGGTGAAAGTGGAATAAAATCGTAATTTATGGGGATCTCAGTAAATATGTGTCAGCCCATGTGTTTTGAAGTTAAAGTCGAATTATAAGGATTCTGTTATATATACTAGTAATGTTCATGGATATATGATATGGCCGCGCAGTCAGTAAGTACATGTTTATTCCCTACTACTACTACTAATACTACAACCGTTACTTCTGCTACTACCGCTACTACTACTGCTTCTGCTACTGCTGCTGTTATTGATTCTGCTACTGCTACTGCTACTGCTACTGCTACTGCTACTTCTACTTCTACTTCTACTTCTACTTATACTGCTGCTGCTACTGCTACTGTTAATGCTTATACTACTCTTATTGCTACTTCTACTACTACTGCTACTTTTAATACTACTAATACTTATTATAATAATGCTGCTGCTGCTACTGCTTCTACCCCTACTTCTTTTACTTTTACTGCTACTAGGCATTTACTAGTATTGATTATTATAATGAGAATGGTGATGTGGGTGTAGACGTAGGGAAGTCAGTTAGAGAAGAAATGTTATAGTGGTTGCAATTTACTACTTCATTTACTACGGTATATATCACAGTCTACATTCACAGAAACTGATATGCTAAACATTTTGTTTTGTTTCTTTAACCCGACGAGTAAGGGCACACTTTTATCTTCAAAGACCAATCATTAATTGTAGAATAACATTCCATTAACCGCCGCGGATGCCCGAGGGCTGAAAGTACCTCTCTGTTTTAATGTGTTCATCGTGACACTGGTCAACGTTATGCCCGAAACGTGTCAATCATTATTTATGTCATCAGCTTAAATGTTACAATTGCGCCAACCAAGACTTAAAGTGACTTTCCGCTTTTATGACCTTTTCGTTTAAATGAAGTCTCTTCTTAGTAAAAATCCAATTTAGGCGGAGAGTGTCGTCCCTGATTAGCCTGTGCGGACTGCACATGCATTATGCCCAGTTTTCTCAGAACACGACTCATTAAATCCCAAATGATCATCGATTAAAAATATTGTGTTTGTATCATTTATGGTTTAAATATTTTGTCTGTTCCCTTTTCCATTACAAACTGCAAACACTTATGATATAGAAAGTCCAAATATGTACAAGATTTCGCGGATTTTCATTTGATAAGAAAATATTACAAACTATAAACAATCCCGAAGAAGGAAAGATTAAAAAAAAATGTGACGACAGTACATTTTCTTAATCTGTTATTCTGACGAAGAACAGTGTGTTTCTTCATCTTCTATGTCTACCATTATGTGACACGCATTAACATTATATCTTTATTTTTGTCACGTTACATGATAATAACAGACATAAATGACATGAGCAGAAACATCGCTATTGTACGGAATACCGTTAGGGCCATCGTGTTTACACATTAAAATCCAGAGAGCGACAATGCGATAGTGCGATAGTACGATGGCGACAATGCGATAATACGATGACTATCGCATTGTCGCCATCGTACTATCGCGTTGTCGCATTGTCGCCATCAAACTATCGCATTGTCGCCATCGTACTATCGCATTATCGCCATCGTACTATCGCACTATAGCATTGTCGCCCTCTGGATTTTAATGTGTAACCACGATGGCACTCACGGAATTCCGTACTATTGGTCGTAGGACTTTTTTATCACACGTTTTGCAATATACATAGTTGGACGCATGTTTTAATATGTTTGAGACAGATGTTTTCTTATCTACTATAACCAGAATTGATACTTGTAAAAATGTACATCCCGGGGACATTTGCAAGTTACATTTTTAGTTGTTTTCATTGCGTCTCCGCATTAAATAGATATAAGTTACAGTGCAGCAAATTTAAAAACATTTTTCTTTCATAGTGCAGTTTTCCGCGGTAATTTTATTAGGATATTAAACACCGTAATAATATGAGTCTTGTTCTGTGAAAACTGGGCTTAATGCAGTCCGCAAAGGCTAATCAGGGACAACACTTTCTGCCTTTATGGTATTTTTCCTTTAAACGGAAGTCTATTGTAAACGAAAATCCAGTGTAGGCGGAAAGTGGCGTCCCTGATTAGCCTGTGCGAACTGCACAGGCTAATCTGGGATGACACTTTACGCACATGTATAAAGTCCAGTTTTTTTGGAGCAAGGCTTATATAAGTATTAAACGTTTATCTAGGTAGGTCACCTCTTGAAAGAGATTGCGAACTTCCTGCAACCGCTCTGTAGTCCTTGCCGCAAGGGAGACAACTACATCTAGGACAGGTCACTCGTGATGGAGACCCCGGACATCCCGCCCCCGGGGCTTGGCACGTTCGTGGTCGCGTGCGTCTGCGCCACCCTGGGGATGATGACGTCACTGAGCTTCTTCGTCTTCTATGTCTACCACCGGAATAACAGGTATGGGGTATTGTTTGCGTTTTTTAAGGGCGTCTATTTTGTTAAAGCATTGTTCTTATAGATCGTTCGATTTAAAAAAGGTTCACTTGTTGACAGTATTGGAGCGTTTCCTTGAAATATTAATTTTATTATGACAGTTCAATATATGATCAAATTTAATTAAACATGATATCCAATTATGATGATGCTCATAGAATTTAAATTTGATAAAAAAGAAATATAAGAGATATCTACAACTTAGATTTTTCTTTCCTTATCAACCTTACATAAAAAATTGCCATTCAACAAGACACGTAAGATATGTTTGCTTTGAGTGGCATTGTATATTTACGCCCTTTGTTCTATCTAACGATATTCGTATTTATATTATATTTATATAATATTATAATGTACAATTATTTTGCCGCCTTGCGCCAAAATATACACATTCTTTTATCATCTGTAAAGTTTGTACAAGTTTTTAACCACTTTGACCCCAAACGCACAAACGACTATTTCAGGATCGTTAAAATGACGTGCCCCAGTATGAACATCGTCACGTGCCTGGGCGCCATGTCCCTATGTGTGGCCTGCTTCCTGTACGGACTTGACTTCCTGTTACAGGACCTCGTGGATCGGCTGCACGCGCTATGTCAGGTGAGATTTTCTAATGGTCAACTTTCACAGCAATTTACTTGCCTTTTCTTATTTCCCATCTTCAAGTCTTATTTCGATTGAAAGACGAATACGTCCTCCTCAATAAAAAGGTATGAATGTAACTATTAAAAAAATGCATCTTGCCTTAATGCAGACACCGGCGGAAAACATGGATTCGGATGTTAAATGTCTTCAAAAGTACCATAACGCAGTTATCATACCCCGATAGTTCACTGTTTTTAAGTCCCCATCTAGATGCAACAAACTGTTGCCGACAAAAACAGGATAAAGGAAATAGAAAAGGCTGTGATTGCTAGATTGCAATTATACTTGATGAGAAAATGAAACTCTTTAAAAACTTAACCCTACTTTCAAACGGAAAACACAGGAATAAAAAATAATTGTTTACTGGAATGAAATCGTATCAAACTGTCTGAAGCATTTTGGATCAGCATAAATCCGGAGGATTCCGGAGATAGTCGATGTATCACGATTGTGTCTGAAGGTGCGGATCTTTTATTATTACGTCCCTTTGATCGCATACCCCGTTTACGTCAATAACATTTTTTGAACCTTAAATGTGACAAATAATATCCTATTCTTTATACGTGTGTTACAAACACGATTTTTTACAAACTCCAACATCAATAACTCTTATGTTCAGGTTCGAGTGTGGCTTTTAGTCCATGCGGTGACCCTGGTGTTCGGGCCTGTCGCCAGTAAGGCATGGAGGGTGCACAGGATATTCACGTATGGGTTCGGAAAACGACTGGTAAGTCACGCATTGAACCCGTCCATTTGTTTTAAAATTAAACCGCTTGCTTCTCACTTAGAACCAATTGTATTTTAAGGTCAATTAACGGAATACGTAATAAAAGACATCTGGAGATTATTATTATACTAAAAACTACTTAATGGTGTAACGATATAATACTATCAAGTAAAACGTATTTTACAGTGTATACATCATCAGCACTTCGATTCACGTAACGTCTGGTTGACTTATTATGTCGTTGTCACGTGTTACTTAAAAGTTTCGATAGGCACGTGATTGCCACATGACATTCCCCCATGGTCACGTGATTGTCACGTGATACGCACCCATGGTCACGTGATTGCAGGTTATACGGGACGGGCGCCTGTTCCTGTTGCTGCTGGCGCTGTTGGTGGTTGACGCGATCCTTATGGCGCTCTGGCAGACCATTGATCCGCTGAAGTTGCAGCTCACCGACATCACTGTTACGGTACGCGGGGGGGGGTCGTTTCATCAAAGATCGTACGACAATCTTAATTAACGACTAAAATTTGAAAAGTAAAATATACAAGATGTTGATAATTATCCACACAAAACATATTCCGATGGTAAGACACTGATAAAATGAGTAAATTTACTGGAAATAAGTAATAATATAACTTGGTGTTTTGCAATAATGTTTCTTTAAAATATGTATCGTATTCAAAATTTGTCGTACGATGTTTGTTGAAACGGTTCCCGGGTTTTGAAATTGTATGTTATTTAACTTTATTACCGGTAATCGGTTTTAATATATATTATTATTTTGAACCAGTTGTAATTTGCATGTACATTTTGCAAATCTTTGTTTTTCTTATAAAAGTCTGTTTTAATTGGGATTACTGTTATGCAGCTCATTGCCTGTTATTGTATTGTTATTTTGACTCCGTTGCCAATGGCTTTGTCGTTTTATAATTTATTTGTATTGTTGTTCCCTTAGTATTGGCATGTTTTTTCGCATAATTACTGTGCGTTTCGATTTTCTTTGCATTGCTTCGTACTATAGCACATATACATGTTATTGTTAAAGAAGTTTCTGACAAATGGTTGTTTCTTTTTAAATGTGTACGTTTACTCAGAGAGAGAGTTTGTTTATGATTACGCACATACAAACCTGTTTATGGTGTTTTGGTTTTCAGGCAATCGTAGAACATACCGCAAATGATACCCAGAAGCCTAAAACGACTTCCGTGCCAGAATGCGCATGCTCAAAATACGCAATATGGATCAGCCTTCACGTGCTGTGGAAAATGTGCATCATCGCCGCGTGTCTATATTTTGCGTGGAAAACTAAACACGTGTCCGTCCCTGGTTTGAATGAGTCGAAAAATATCGTGGCGGCCATATTTGTTAGTCTGATAGTGACGTCATGCGCAGCGATGATGCGCATAGGACTACATGACTCGCCGAACGCCGTCAGCATTGTTACGGCCATAGTTTTAGCAGCATGTGCCACGTTTGTGCAGCTGATCTTGTTCCTTCCAAAGGTAAATTCCAAATACCGAAATATACTAAGTTATGCTTGCATTTTTTTTACTTTAAGCCATTTATGCCTAGCGTCTAGAAAAAAAAGGCCTTGGCAATCAGCGTAGACCCAGATGAGACGCCGCATGATGCGGCGTCTCATCAGGGTCTGCGCTGTTTGCTTAAAGGAATTTCTGTGAGAAATTTTCAAAAATAGAAATAAATATATCAGACATCTCTAATTTTGGAAATATATTGAATCAATTTTGAAGGATGGGAGAGCATAAATGGGTTAAGTTCAACGTTAGACACAAGGCTTTTATAAAACAACATATCAATCAGTGCATTCAAAAATTAAAATGTTAATACACTTAGTAGTTATAAAAACGAGAATGAAAGCAAACACTTTACAGCATTTAATTTTAACAAAGCATCATAACAGCTTGAGCGAAAATGGCGCTTNTGCCGTCAATATTTCATGTTTTATTCTGCAGGTGAACTACTGGTGGAGGACGCCCAACGACGTGTCCACGAGGATCTCGACGTCCTCTCTGAAGGAGATCGCGAGCGCCGTCATACCTCAGGTCGGCGCCGGCGATTACAACGGCAATATCTTCGCCGACGACGGCATTGCGGAGATTGTGGAAGAGAACAAGATTCTGAGGGAGTCTATTTCGAAGGTCAGGGCCAGTATTCAAAATGCTTTCTGTGGGTTTACGGAATCCGGATAGTACCATCTATTATCTTGCCCTTCTTTCACCAAGGGCGACACACGATACACGAAGCGATTCACGATATTTTGCGCGACACACGAAGCGACACACGATATTTTTCGCGATACACGAAGCAACACACAATATTTTGCGCGATACTCAAAGCTACACACGATATTTTGCGCGAAACACGAAGCGACACACGATATTTTGCGCGATACACGAAGCGACACGCGATATTTACCACGATATATCGCATTTTGGGCTTCCTACACAATGGCGATATTACGTGGTATATTCTCGCGCGTCGCTTCGTGTATCGCGCAAAATATCGTATTTCGCTTTGTGTGTCGCGCAAAATATAGTGTGTCGCTTTGAGTATCACGCAAAATATCGTGTGTTGCTTCGTGTGTCGCGCAAAATATCGTGTTTCGCTTCATGTGTCGTTTGTCGCCCTTGATAAAAGAAGGGCGAGATTATAGATGGCACTATCCGGATTCCGTAGAAACCTAAACTTGAGCAATGAATACATTATTGTTTAAATGCAATGACTTTGACATAAAACCAAAAATATTTTGTCAATTGTTTGACTCTTTTGTAGGTTCTATATTAAATTATACACCAGAAGTATGGGGATTCAGAAGATATTGAACGCATTCATTAAAAAATTTGCAAACGATTGTAACAGGTTAAAATGAATACTTGTAATGTTGCTATTTATGGTCAATTATGTAGATATCCGTTGTATGTAAACAAGTTTGTTAAAATTATAAAAAAGTGGTTTAAAGTTCTAAACAATGAAAATATCATAATGCAAATAGTTTACAAACAAGCTTTAAACGATTGTAATAAAAGTAACACAAATTGGGTTTAACATGTCAAGCAAATGTTAAACATTTTTGGATTTGGTTATGTATTTCAAAATCGAAACATTGTGCAAGTTAATGGTTTTATTAGCGAGTTTAAATGTAGACTTGTTGACAACTTTAAGCAAGAATGGTTTAGTAATATGAAAACTAATTATGTATTAGATGTGCATAAAGTTTTCAAAACCTCTTTGGAATATGAAGAATATTAAGATTTACTTCTTAGACGACTACGCTTATTTTGTAAGATTAAGAGGTTCTGCACATCCGTTGAAAATTCAAACAGGAAGATATACTCAAAATAACATTCCACGAAATGAACGTTATTGTCTTTGTTGTAATGACTTTGATTAAGAAGATGAATACCATTTTATATGTATATGCCGCTGTTACAATGAGTTAAGAAAAAAGTATATAAGCCGTACATTTTATATCATCCCATTTTTATATAAATTCCACAAGTTACTAGTTTTATGTGACAAATCAATAATTTATAATGTGTGCACATTTATCAAAGAACCTTTTGTTAAAAGAAATGCAATTCTTAGTAATACTGTTAAATAAACTTCAGTACCGCCTTGATAGAACCTACGTGTTCTTACCATCGATACAATTTATTTGTATTTGTATTCTTAAATGACTATTATTTGTTATTTAATGTTATGTTTTTAGGTCTAGTTACGTGAATAATGTGTGTATTTAAGTATGAAGACGATGTACATTTGTATCAGTCTGAATAAACTGTCTTTCTGATTGTCTCTATTTCAGTGTGACAATTTCAGATAAAATTGTATATGTCAACTTCAGCGTTTTCTGATTACAAAAGGCGAAACTAATAATAATAGTTCTTGCAATATTTATTTGTTTTAAAATTTGTTATGTAAAATTATATCCGTGCGACCTAATGAATTTTATGAATTTGCTTTGTCCCCTCAAATAGTAGTTCAAACAATTAGACCAAATCGGTGGATTCCGTGCTATTGTTTTGGTATAGGGCAGAAGCCACACTACGTCTAAACGGTCAATGCCAATTTCATGGAGCACATTAATTTTGAATGGACTTACCGGTACACTATTTTGTAGTTCAACTTGAAAATATCATTATCAACATTTATACATGTATAATGAAGTTATTAGTCCACAGTGTTCAGAAAACCTCATGCCATTATCAGAATTTATATTAGCAGTATTTCTCTCGGCTTTCATTACAGAAGGAAGGGATGATATCGGCGCTCCAGAGTCACCTAGACCTCGCCAAGGTGCAGCTATCCAAGTTCCCGACGGAGGCGGACTTCGAGCAAAACGCCGACGCCAGCGACGCGTCGTCGGGGACGCACGAGAACCCGGATGGAGAGTACGACGTTCTGCAGACGCCGCGGATCGCCGTCAGGCATAATATCAAAGAGATGTACCAACTGAGAACGGACAATGATACACATGCGGAAACTGATGAAGAGATATTCTTTCAACCTGACGTAAAACCTCCGACGCGCTCGTCGAGTATGCTGAGCGTCAACAGTAAGCGAAGCTTTGTCGCCGAGTTTACGGATATCAGAAAGTCTCTGAGTGCAGAATTGGACAGTGCTCAGTGTATACATAATAACTTAAAGAACTCCTTTTCGCTGAACATGGGAGGCATGTTCAATGAAACAGAGTGGTTATACGAGACAAATTCCAACACTGACAGTGTAGCGGACTCCATAGTGCAGTCGTTCAACCTGGGTGTGAATAGAGACGTGATGTCGTACCTCAAGTCGCATCTGCCGCACGAAAACAGCGTCATCAAGGTGCGGCGTTCCCGCCATCCCAGCACGTCGTCGTCGGTCATTTCAATGCAGTCGAACGATAGCGGGAACCACAATCTTCATCCAGACGACATTTCTACCGACATTCCGGGAATAGCACGTGACTCCGCCACCCCGACCTCTCAGCAGCACGCCGACATCTTGAGGTACTATTCGTATCGCCACATGAACGACGGTTTTCAGCAGTTTAGGACCTATCGTATTAACCACGACTGCAGACGGCCGAGCGTCAAATCTCGCTTCAAAAAGTCCGCCCAAACCGCAACAATTGCGCAGCAGCAGACGATGATGACGTCACATTTTCCGGGTAATCATGCTGATCGTTCGGCCATATACGCTGTGTCGAACGTCATACGTAAGCCGCCGCGAACTTTCCAGGCTAACGAACTGCAGACAGACTCATTTGTGTGATATCCATTGTAATTAAGTGTTCTATCCTGTGTGAGTCAGGGTGTTATCTTAAATGATTCAATATGATCTCCTTTGAGCCAGTATGATATCCTGTGTGATCTAGTGTGTTATTTTTATGATCCACAGTGATATCCTGTATGAACCAGTGCGAAATCCTGTGGAATCCAATGTGATATCCTTCGGGATCCAGAGTGATCATATACCGTGTGATATGTATACTTAGGCAGTCTGCATTGGCCGATTTCCAAAAGCTCTGTGCGTATTTTGTAAATTTAAGGTGTTGTCTTAAGAAAGTAACGTAGCAGATAACATGACCGATGGTAGCATTTGTACGCACACAAGAGTTTAAACTACGAGCCAGTTGCTCTATTCATACTAGACTAGTAAATGCATTCAATTAAACTGTATAAATACAACGATCATGGCGATATTGAAGATATCTGATATGTGAGCCTTGTTCTGGGAAAATTGGGCATAATGCACATGCGTAAAGTGTCTTCCCAGTTTAGCCTAATGATTTTTTTGTGTGGTTCGTTTTATGGAAGTCTCTTATAAACGAAAATCCAGTTTAGGCGGAAAGTCCCTAATAAGCCTCTGCGGACTGCACAGGCTAATCTGGGAAAACTTTACGCCATTTATTTAGCCGAGTTTTCCCAGAACGCGGCTTATCTGTTCTTGATGATTGTGTTTGATCCCAGAACTGAGAGCATGATGCGTCTGTACTTATATCTATCAGCTCGATAAGATAAACTTTGTTATTGCTCAGTGGAATTTTACGTGGTATCTAATTCGTCTATGCTATGCATATTATGTGACGTGCATGTAAATATGTAAAACGGTTATACTAAACCATGTTTGCATTAACCCTTTGAGCGCTGGAACCGGATTTTGAAGGCCTTTGCAAACAGTTTGGATCCAGATGAGACGCCACAGAACGTGGCGTCTCATCAGGATCCAAACTGTTTACTATTCGGATAGTGGTCTTAGAAAAAAAATCGAAGAAAATGCTAATTTTACAAATTCAGCAGACGACATTTTAGCAGACGACAAATTTCCCAGCATTCAAAGGGTTAAGATTGCTAGAAAATAGGTTAGAATTGTGTACTTTAAACGATTCTGAAAACACATAGTTTTTACGCATATTTTAATGTCAAATAAAATGCTTTGTCAACAAAACATATGACTGTATTATAACTGACTATTTATTATACAATGATAGACCATATAACATGGGGAATTCTATAAAATATATAGGGTAAACTTACACATGTCTTTTTTCAGTCAAAACAATACAAACACCAACGATAAACACACGAATAGCACGACATTAAAATAACAGTTCTTTTAAAAAGACAACACAATCATAAAATAATAAGGGAAACCCAAAATACTGAATACAAGTTAGCGATCGCTATTGTGTCCATGGTTACCAATAGTTACTATAGTTACCAATAACTTGATCACAATACGAGACAGTTGTATTGTCAATTTTCTAGTCTATTTACAACACTTTGAGCCTTCAAGTTTACACATTTTTCTTTTACGTTTTTTTTCACACTAAATGCAGTCATAATTGTTTCAATTCAATAAACGTGTTCTTGGCCCAAGTTATCAAACACATTCAACAAATATTTCCAATAATTTTAAATGATAATTGATATTCTTACCTAAAACGATGGATTGACAATTAGTTTTTACAACGGCAGTAACGGAATTACGTTGCAACCGGAAAACATCATTTTTTTCACGTCATTCTGGTCTATTGGAAAGTCAAGAATGTCTGTCTTATCAAATGTCTTACGAAAAATTTAAGTTATGACAAAATGATGTAAAATCAATGTGTTCCTTAAAAACGACAAGTGAACAATAGACGCGAATTTAATAGAGTTACTGAAATCAATTAAAATTTCATTAGCTGGCGCTTCCGAATTGCAACTCTTCAAAAATGACATTGTGTTGCTGTACATTGTGTAATAAGATGGGCTCGTTATGTGTATTATTTTCTATGTATAACACGCCTCCAGGCTCGAACATAATTATCCAACAGGACGTTCGAATCACGCCTTACTGGATACAACCTAAAGCAAATAAAACAGCGACGCGCGAGAATGTACCACGAAATATCGCCCTTGTGTAAGTAGCCCGAAAGGCGATATATCGAGGTAAATATCGCGTGTCGCTTCGTGTATCGCGCAAAATATCGTGTATCGCTTCGTGTGTCGTGTGTCGCCCTTGATGAAAGAAGGGCGAGATTATAGATGGCACTATCCGGATTCCGTAGTTCAGTATTCCGTCAATATTTCATGTTTTATTCTGCAGGTGAACTACTGGTGGAGGACGCACAACGACGTGTCCACGAGGATCTCGACGTCCTCCCTGAAGGAGATCGCGAGCGCCGTCATACCTCAGGTCGGCGTCGGCGATTGAAACGGCAATATCTTCGCCGACGACGGCATTGCGGAGATTGTGGAAGAGAACAAGNTTCTTTGAAAAAAAATCGAAGAAAATGCTAGTTTTACAAATTCAGCAGACGACATTTTAGCAGACGACAAATTTCCCAGCATTCAAAGGGTTAAGATTGCTAAATAATAGGTTAGAATTGTGTACTTCAAACGATTCTGAATTGCTCATATATCCGTGCCAATTTTATATGACACAAAAACACATAGTTTTTACGCATATTTTAATGTCAAATAAAATGCTTTGTCAACAAAACATATGACTGTATTATAACTGACTATTTATTATACAATGATAGACCATATAACATGGGGAATTCTATAAAATATATAGGGTAAACTTACACATGTCTTTTTTCAGTCAAAACAAAACAAACACCAACGATCAACACACGAATAGCACGACATTAAAATAGCAGTTCTTTTAAAAAGACAACACAATCATAAAATACATAAGGGAAACCCAAAATACTGAATACAAGTTAGCGATCGCTATTGTGTCCATGGTTACCAATAGCTACCATAGTTACCAATAACTTGATCACAATACGAGACAGGTGTATTGTCAATTTTCTAGTCTATTTACAACACTTTGAGCCTTCAAGTTTACACATTTTTCTTACACGTTTTTTTCACACTAAATGCAGGCATAATTGTTTCAATTCAATAAACGTGTCCTTGGCCCAAGTTATCAAACACATTCAACAATTATTTCCAATAATTTTAAATGATAATTGATATTCTTACCTAAAACGATGGATTGACAATTAGTTTTTTACAACGGCAGGAACGGAATTACGTTGCAACCGGAAGTCATCATTTTTTCACGGCATTTTGGTCTATTGGAAAGTCTAGAATGGGTCTGTCTTATCAAATGTCTTGCGACAAATTAAAGACAAAATGATGTAAAATCAATGTGTTCCTTAAAAACGACAAGTGAACAATAGACACGAATTTAATAGAGTTGTTGAAATCAATTAGAATTTAATAAGTTGGCGCTTCCGAACTGCAACTCTTCAAAACTGACATTGTGTTGTTGTACATAGTGTAATAAGATGGGCCCGTGATGTGTGTTATTTTCTATGTATAAAACGCCTCCAGGCTCGGTACCGAACATAATTATCAAACAGGACGTTCCAATCACGCCTTACTGGACACCTAAAGCAAATAAAACAATTGTTTCGGACTTAAGCAAGAAGCGTTATCACTATATGTAACACATATGTGTCGTGTTCTGAGAAAACTGGGCATAATGCATGTGCGTAAAGTGTCGTCCCAGATTAGCGTGTGCGGTCCGCACAGGCTAATCAGGGACGATACTTTCCGCCTTAATTGGATTTTTGTTAAGAAGAGATTTCATTTAAACGAAAAATGTCATAAAAGCGGAAAGTGTCGTCCCTGATTAGCCTGTGCGTACTGCACATGCTCATCTGGGAAGACAATTTACGCACATGCATTTTGTCAAGTTTTCTCAGAACGCGACACATATGCCCTTCACTGAATGCCAATGGCTAAAATCATCGCTAAAATTATTGGCTTTGTAACCGGTTAGAAACAAATGGCTTGTCGTCCTCGTGGTTTGATTCCAGTGCATCGAAACTCCAAGCCGTTGGTTATTACCGCAATAAGCAAAATTTAGCTAAAAATAATTTCGAAAACATACGAATCAAAATACCATTCGTCTTTGTTGTAGCATGCAACTTATTATAACACAATATTCAGAATGTAAAACAAATTCAATTAGCATTAGGTGCGTTATGCTAAACAGTTATACGTCAACAAAGAATCAAAAAAGTGATAGACTCAAAAAACAACGGATAAAATATAATAAAGCACACGCATATGCAATAAATAAAAGGGATAAGAAAAATGGAACATATATCTAAACAAAATGCATCAATAAACATAACAAGGCGAATACACTTTCAGGCAAGTGTTCTCTATTGCAAGCGATAAAAGGACTCTTATACTTATAAAATAATAAAACGGTGAAATCGTAAACATGTATTTTATCCAAAATTTAATTGTGAAAATAAACATGTAGAAGTAAAAGTCCTAAAAATATGTAAACACTTTAATTGATAAGGGATACAATCAACAGCAAATGTTTTGTTAATCATCAGGATACCTATGGAATGCACTTAACCGGAAATGCATAACAAATAAAACGGGAGTTCTCTATGACTATGACCCGTAAATACAGCAACCATAAGTTTGATAAAATAGCAGACAAGCTTTCCAGTCTACCGGGACCAAGACGTGAAAATTAGCACGTGCGAGGAATGCACGTTACAAGTGCAAAAATTGCACGTGACACCCATATTTATCACAATACACATATTCTTATTTAAATTTTCTGAACACATCGATACATAATGTAAACAAGCATACGTCTCTCAATAGCAGTTGAAACAGCATACATTAAGGATTATGACAAACGAAAATGCATAAATCATCAAATGCAAAAACTGGGAAATAGAATAACAAACTAATTATAAAATTTACAAATGTGTCTACACATTTCTAGTGCTACAAACAACAGCAAACATTCTCAATAAAATATTCCTGATGTATGAAATATTAAATATGATGTATGAAAACATGTTATGTAAAATACAAAATATATTATCGAACCCCAATAATACACTTAACAAGTGACACTAGCGAGTCAAAGCTTCGCTTTCTGCAACCACTGTACAAAATATTTCAAATCTCACAGTTCAGTAGCGCTGTTCTGATTGGTCAGCACACTGGCTATTCGATTAAAGCTCCACTCTTTCCGGTTTCTCCGGCTCCGCCTTAGGTATCATAGTTGTCATCTCGTTGTCTTTTTCGGAGGATACAGCGTTCTCTTCTTTTTTGTTCTATATGTATATACATACAACATAAATATAATTAATCAAATGATTTTAATGAAAATTATCGATAATAAAACACGAAACGCGGCTTGTTGTCTGTAGACGAACAAGTGGGTTATTCTGCAATAATTTGCGGAGTCTAAGGGATTTTTTAATAAGTCGAAAAAAGCCGTGAAAATATACAGTTAAATGCAAGAGCTTAAACACGCATCAACATTGTTACAACTTAAAGGGTAAAAAGGTTGTTTGTTTTCTCTAACCCGACCGTCCTTGATTGTGTTCGCCGACCCATTACTTTTTTGGATTTCCATGATGAGTTTTCGAGCATTTTTGCTTAACTCACTAAAAAGGTGTTTGTGATCAGTTTTGCTACATTCAATTATATGTGTCGCGTTCAGAGAAAACTGAGCATAATGCATGTGCGTAAAGTGTCGTCCCAGATTAGCCTGTGCAGTCCGCACAGGCTAATCAGGGACGACACTGTCCACATTAATTGGATTTTTGCTAAGAAGAGAATTCATTTAAACGAAAAATGTCATAAAGGCGGTAAGTGTCGTCCCTGATTAGCCTGTGCGAACTGCACAGGCTAATCTGGGACGACGCTTTACGCACATTCATTATGCACAGTTTTCTCAGAACTCGACTCATATTCACTAATTTTACCGTTATATTTACTAAAATGACCTAAATAAATGATGTACAAGATATTGACGATTCCTGCATGTCATTGCAAATTCTGATTCAATTGGAAATCGTCCGAAATAATTAACGACAAAATGTTTTTTTGGCCAACCCAAATGTACCAACCCTACCTTTTTGGCGATGTTAGTGGAAACAACTAATCTGTTTTGTATTACCGTAAGTTTTCAAAGAATTGACCCCCAAAAATAACATACATTAATGACATACATTGTTATTATAATTAAAACGTAAACGTAAATTAACGTTTAAGTGTATCTGTATTTGTTAGCATGTCGCATTAATTTAAGTATCGATTAAATGACATCATATTGGATCTTTGACTTGTAACAATGAATGTGTTTCCCTTTTATTTTCGACGCCGTATCGTTTCGTTATGAGTAAATTATTTAGTTTTTATGAAGTAACTCTTAACATACAAACTAAGACAAAACGTGTATGAATTGCGCACCTTGAGGCATGGCAGAAACAACAGGAAGTGCATCGCGGTTCCCAACAGGAAGAGGGCGCCACCTAGGTAGAAGGACATGTCGTAGTTTCCGGTGGCGGCGAACATGGCACCTGTCAACAGTGAACATCGGGTAGCCATTTGTGATTGATTGATGAGCCTCGTTCTGGTAAAACTGGGCTTAATGCATGTGCGTAAAGTGTCGTCCCAGATTAGAATGTGCAGTCCGCTTTCATTTTCCGTTTAAAGGAAGTCTCTTCTCAACGAAAATCCAGTTTAGGCGGAAAGAGTCATCCCTGAGTAGTGTGTGCGGAATGCACAGGCTAATATGGGACGAAAATTTACGCTACTTTCATGCATTAAGCCTAGTGTTTTTTCCAGATCAAGGCTCGAATGATGAAAATCTATATGAAAAAAAAAGCAGTGCCCATATTCATATGGATATTTAAGTTAACACAAAATTTGTTGAAAAGTAAGTAGATTGGAGTTGTTACATTTAATATAACAGTTATATTCTGTATCCAATGGCAGATTTATGGACTCAATACATACTTATAAATTGTATAATAATAAGATTTTTTGATTTCCCTATTGTTTTATTAGGAACCTTTATAAATACCAACCAAGTTCCTGCATAACCCTAGCCAGCATACAAAAACTGACTAATCTACTTAAAATGTTTAAACAAATTATCATTGAAATACCAGACGAATTGAGCACCGGCAATAATTGTATTATATAATATATTGTATTATGCCCTGATGAACTATGCGAAACGCGTTGGCTAAATCAATATATATNAGGGCCTTTATATAGACCGCGGGCCGATCAAAGGCGTTCGACCAAGCTCTTCTGTATGATATTGTAATATAAAATGACTGATATCAACTACATGCTGCTGCACATGTCTAATGAATGTTTTTACAGATCGTGAGATACTGTTTACGACATCACTTACATTATGTATGCCAACGAGACCAATTGCTAAATCAAATACAATGTACGAACATACCGTTTTTTACGATCTCCTGTTTTCGTGCATAGGGACGTTACGTCTGTCAGTTCCCACCATGAAAGCACAGTCCGTCTCATGCATGAAGTTTCCAGTCCGGAACAGTATGTCGTCTGTTTGCCAGTATGAGTGGTTCCTATGGCAACAAAAGCACCTCACTGTAACTCCCAATCCGGTGTAAAAGAATCCCGTTTGGGCCAATCTTAATCCACTTACATTTGCGTGCTGGGGAAACGTAGAGAACGAAATAAATCTATGAAGTTCAAAGCGCATATCCCGCGCACACAGATCTCGAGGTGCTAAAGGTAACACCATATTAAAATTGAATCGCACAAATTAGTCACTGAAATATTCAATAAATAGTAAATACACGACTATTCAGTATTTTTTTTTAATTTCTTCACTCAGTTGCACAAAATCCTTTTGTAATATGTCTTTATTAAAATTTAATATTTTATTAACATCATATGTAATAACTGTTAAACGTATAATACCAGTATCAATGTCGACAAAAGTATCAATGTAGACAATTCCTTTGAGAGTTAAACTAATGCTCAATGGACTGAAATCTATCCTACGGAGGATAGTCGATAGTCGATAGTCGAGTAGTCGATGTATCACGATTGGAATCGGTTTCTTCTTGATAAACAATCGTTACTACTCGGCCGCATTGAATCAGGAAATAAACTCACTCGGAAAATGAAGTTTCATGTGAAGATTCCCGTTATGTTATACTTGGTTAATGTTTAAATATAAACCCGTCACTCGTCAACTGGTCTATATGAAGTATTTTCGGAATATATATATATATATATGTGTGTGTGTGTGTGCCGCACTCTGTGAAAAGGGGGTTTAATGCAAGTGCGTAAAGTGTCGTCCCAGATTAGCCTNTACGCACATGCATTATGCCCAGTTTTCTCAGAACACGTCACATATAAGCCGCGTTCTGTGATAATCGGGCTAAATGTATGTGCTAAAGGTATCGTCCGCACAGGCTAATCTGGGAAGATACTTTCCGCCTAGACTGGATTTTCGTTTACTAGTGACTTATTTTAAAAGAAAAATTGCACAAAAGCGGAGTGCCGTCCCTGATTAGCCTGCGCAGGCTTATCTGGGACGATATTTTACGCACATGCATTAACATCGGTCTTCCAAGAGCGCGGCTCATATGCTAAATTATTAAACACGCATATAACTATTCATGAAGGAAGCCGTTTCAACTGTTTGGGTATTCATAAATTATTTTGCACAACTGAACATTAACCATGAATGATTTCTCGCAAAAATATATTTCCAACATACATTTTTTATATTTTATGTCTTTATAAAATGTTCCCCTTATAAAAAATATGTCAACGCTTCTCGTGGTTTGCAATGAAAAGCGAATGGCAGAGGAGGTGATTTTATTCTTTGTATAAACAAGCGTTTTTCAACTTAATTTGTTTGGTGAAAATATGTCCAGACCACAGTTGGATCTGGTATATTTAATCCTTTGCATGCTGGGAAATTTGTCGTCTGCTAAAATGTCGTCTAATGAATTTCTAAAATTAGCATTTTCTTCGATTTGTTTCAAAGAATACTATAAGAATAGCAAACAGTTTGGATCCTGATGAGACGTTTTGTGGAGCCTCATCTGGATCCAAACTGTTTGCAAAGGCCTTCAACATTCGGTTCCAGCACTGAAAGAGTTAATGAAATGAACAATCGAGTCGTCCAAACTTATAACGCCATGCAAAACATTATGTTAAAACAGCATAGTTCAATTAAGCGTATGTTATGTAGCATCCGTTTTGTAAATAAAGGTCAACGATAAACACGAACTTCGTAATACATGCACACACGCTCATCATATTAAATGTAAATGAACGCAAATGCTTAATCTAAGTCATCGCGCTATTTAACGTAAAAGGTTACTTGTACCCGTACCCAACTAGGTCTCAGTTTCGATTCAAGCAGGTCACCGAAATAACAAACCTCCCCACCATTTAGCTGTTAATTTGTTAACCTAGCACTTCTATTATATTAGGAGGATTAAAAAGCATATATGTGTTTCCGAGTAAAATTGGCCTATCTAAGCATAACTAATGAGTATCGCACCAGCATATTTAGGCCGCGTCCTACGAAAATGGGTCTTATTTCATATGCGGTCTCCAGGCGAGCCTGTGAACCCCCGCAGTCTGGTCGAGGGCTGTCCTGTCCGCTAATTTATGAGACCACGAAACCTTGTGTGACTTTATAGCGGACAGCGTAGCTCCTGAACAGGCTGGTCCTGGACCTACGATGGCAGCACATGGCATTAGGCCAACTTTCGCATAAAGCGACTACTTTCTAAATATCGATGAATTGATATTACTGATTAGGTATCATAAACCTCATAAACACCTGTGTAAACATGATAATTATAACATTAAATAAATTAAGCGTGCAGTTTAGATGAGATTAATAGAATTGGCAAGAATGTTGGCAAGATAAACTTGTAGTTAAAAGTTAATTTGCAGTTGCCCTGGGTTAGTAACATCACTATAACCATAATATAACGCTAATCTTTTCCAATAACCGTTAAACATGCAACATGAACCTAAGTGCATTAATAGTACGTATAAGCTAAACCAAGTATATCATTACCAATGTTTTCTCACAAATACGGTAGCCGCTAACGACAATATACAGTAACAGTAAGGGACGTACACGCTGCACTTTTGAAGATGGAAATGGTTGCTCAGAACAGCTAGTTTTGATTCATTTCAATTATTGAAAACATCCTTAAATGCAGCGTTAGTTTAGAAATGGATAACAAGTAAACAAATGTATTACTTATAAGTAATCATCTAGATCAATGCGTGGTCAGGAAGCAATGCTTAAAGCCCCATTAATACTCAAAAATCAACGGAAATTTTGTAAAGTATTTCGTAAAATAAAGAAACCCTATAAAAAAAATCAATGTTTCTTATAGCAAAAGCCAAAATTTCAAAGGCAGATGTGGTCTGGTAACATAGATGTTTGTAGATATAAAATGCAAGTTTTTTTTTTGTAAACCAATTAATTACATTTTAAATTCCCGCACTGATATCTATTCATACGCCACATGAACACTTACATGGTACCATTTTAGTGTTCTTGTGTCGTACGAACAGATAGATTTGCGGGAAATTAAAATGGAATAAATTTCACACAAAAATAAAAACGTGCATTTTATATCTACAAACATCTAAGTTACCAGACCACATCTGACTTTGAAATTTCGACACTTGCTATATGGAACACTGATCTGTAATTTTTTAACTTTATTTTACGAAATATTGTACGAAATTTTTGTTGATTTTGAGTAGCAATGGGGCTTTGAAGAGACTATACCGACAAAATGGCATGTAATTATTTAAGGGGTACATACGGGTACACTTAAATCTTGAGTAAGATTATTTATAATGACATTATAATTAAATTAATAATGACCTTATAGCTAAATTAATAATGACAGTATAAACAAATTAATTATGACATAAATATATTAATAATGACATGGTATACCGTTAACATATTTAAAATGAGAAACGAGTTTAAAACAATGTAATGATCAAAGGACTGGCAGCAATTAAAGTTCGTGGAAAATTGCACAATGGGAGTGTAGTCATTTCAATATAAGTTATGTTTTCAATTATCCCAATGTCTAAGCGAGTAGGTGGGATAACAAAACCGACATATTTGAGTGGCGTTCTGAGAAAACTGGGCATAATGCATGTGCCGCACAGGCTAATCAGGGACGACACTTTCCGCCTAAACTGGATTTTCGCTCAGAAGAGACATCATTTAAACGAAAAATTCCATAAAAGCGGAAATTGTCGTCCCTGATTAGCCTGTGCGAACTGCACAGGCTAATTTGGGATGACAATTAACGCACAAGCATGATGCCCAGTTTTCTCAGAACACGACACATTTAAAATAAACATATTTTTTTCCACAGAAGTACACAATGCATAGCATTTCACAGATTTCATCTTTAAGCAAGCAATTTGCAGCAAGTAGGTTCGGTCATGGGCGTTCATTTGTTAATCAAGTTGTATAATAATTATATCGTGTTCTGACAAAACTGGGCATAATGCTTGTGCGTAAATTGTCATCCCAGATTAGCCTGTTCAGTCCGCACAGGCTAATCAGGGACGACAATTTCCGCTTTTATGGAATTTTTCGTTTAAATGATGACTCTTCTTATCGAAAATCCAGTTTAGGCGGAAAGTGTCGTCCCGGATTAGCCTGTGCGGACTGCACAGGCTAATCTGGGATGACACTTTACGCACATGCATTTTGTCCAATTTTCTCAGAACGCGACACATTTGTGAATCAAGTTGTATAATAATTATGTAAGGATGTCGAGGGATATAACAGACAGAAGCATTCTATATAATACAGCGCTGTTAAGAATGGATTAAGGACAAAAGCGTGTGTCAAGGACATTCCGTTAACATGTCGTAGCAATACGAGACTACGAGGCGAAGGAAAATAAAGCGAGTATGTCAAGGAATAGTACAGGCATGACCTATCTGGAATCGTTGATGAATTGGTAAGATATTTAGAAAAATAAAACTATTGCGTCGATAAATAGATCATGTGAGACATTTATGGCATCGTTCAGAAGTAAGATATTTTGAGAAATAAAGCAAGCATGTCCAGGCATATTATCGCCCATTTCTAGTTTCGGTGTCCCTTTAGTTAAAGGTTTATTCTCGAGCATTGATATAATAAAACACTTAAGTTAGGGCTGGCTGGTATATTGCTCCAATTACGCTCGATTGGTCAGTGTTGGCTCGGGTACTTCTAAAATTTTCCCCGGGTACTCTTAGGTAGATTTAAATGTACCCCGGTTACGCTAAATATACTTAAACGTACTCGACCAATTTAGACTGTATTCGAGTTCTATTCCCGAAACATGCTTTTCGAGTATGTGTTTCGATAATATAGAGGCCATTTTACAAAATACTGACATAAAAATGAATATAATTAATTTTAACAAAATTAGCCAACAACGACCAATTTAGCATTAGAATTCCCAGGTACGTTTTAGTATAATTTCCGTACCCGGGGAACATTTAAGTACACTTAAGAGTACCAAGGGCACATTTAAGTAGTACCCGAGCCGAAAATGTGTCGTGTTCTGAGCAAACTGGGCATAATGCTTGTGGGTAAATTATTATCCCAGATTAGCCTGTGCAGTCCGCACAGGCTAATCAGGGACGACAATTTCCGCCTTTATGGAATTCTTCGTTTAAATGATGTCTCTTCTTAGCGAAAATCCAGTTTAGGCGGAAAGTGTCGTCCCTGATTAGCCTGTGCGGACTGCACAGGCTAATCTGGGATGACACTTTACGCACATGCATTATGCCCAGTTTTCTCAGAACGCGACACAAATGACCAATCGAGCTCCAGCTCCAAGCTCGAATTACCTGCCATTGGCGGGCCGACCACCGCCGCTATGCCCCTGCCCATGGACAAGAGACCGAACGCATTTGTCAGCTTACCCAAGCCTAACAAGTCCACCAGTATAATGGACGTAAGCGATATAAACGCCGCTGAAAATCATTAAAACACATGGTCGTCAGACGGATGCAGTGTTAGTAGGTTTATATGTGGTTTATTCACACGTGCTCGAAACATCACTTGTGTGCATAATCGACAGGGCGTATTGCGTAACACGGGTGCACACCGCGTGAAGGTCGTTCATCGGCTGAAAGTTGCTACTGCGCTACAATACAGGGCTTTTTCACATCTTCGTGAAGCGGCCATGGCCCCCTAATTTTGTGAAGAAAAAAAATGAGTCTAGAAAGTGTTCAAAATTGTGAAAAAAATTAGTCGCGAACTGTTCAAAATTGTGAAAAATTGAGTTGCAAACTTTTTTAAATTGTGAAAATTTGAGTCGCAAACTTCTATGAATTGGGCTAGTTTGAGTCGCGAGCTTCTCAAATTTGTGAAAAACGGCAATTCTCTAAGAAGGGAAAAAACCCTGCAATATAGCACCCGTTCTCCCAACATCACATTGCTTTGTGTCAATGCTCGCTTTATATACCACGACTGAATAACATAAACTGCAACCCGCAGCATTTGTCCCAAATCAATAACCTTAATCTATACAAAAATCCCTCTTCAATGCGAACTATGTTATTTTATAGTATTAAATATCATATTGCAAAAACGGTGAAGATTGTATCGTCATACGTTATGCACGGTCGAGGAAAAAGCTCGCATTGAAATATATTTCAAAGCAATGTGTGGTTGCAGGTTAGCAAAAAGGTTACACACTACAATGGTACTCCTGGCTAGTAGGTTACACTGCAAGGCTACTTCAAGGTTAATCCTGGCTAGTAGGTTACACTGCAAGGCTACTTCAAGGTTAATCCTGGCTAGTAGGTTACACACTACAAGGTTAAGGCTGACTATTTGCTGATCGTCCCACGTCAATCAAGACCGCGTTAGTTACCTGCTATGGGTGGGCCCACGGTGGATGACACGCCACGCGCTAGCGTCATCAAACCAAAAGCATTGGTCAGCTTCTCTAGCCCCAGCAGATCACAAATGATAATCGACGTTAGAGAAATATATGCCGCTGAAAGTAACCACAATCAAAATGAACATCAAGAATATCAGCGAAAGCTCTGGTAAAATCGCTACTCGCCGGTTATGTCCAACACCATGGTCACGTCGCTGCAAGCGCTGTATGGTTGGGCACCGTGATAAGAAATGCGCAGTTAAAGGGAGATGTTCAAATAAATAATTATCGTCCTTCAAAATCACGCACAAGCACAAGCCTAAATGTATTGCATATGTATGTCTTCTCAAAACTATACAGCTCGGGATTTACCGAAATAAGCATGGTCTTACTCAAATAAATACCTGACCGTTTTATACAAAATGTTTAGATGCATTCGATATAAATATCAACATGCATTTGCGGAATGTAATTCAAACTAATGAGAATGTAAAATTTATGGTTGAAACAAATTTAAAATTAAACAGAAACACATACACTTATACCTTTCACCAACTGAACAAATGGTGGGCGTTGAATGGAAATAAACCTAGTTCTGGGTAAATGGGGTTTAATGCATGTGCGTAAAGTGTCGTTCCAGATTAGCCTGTGCACAGGTACAGGCACAGCACATGCAAATCAGGGACGACATTTCCGCTTTTATGTTTTTTGTTTGTTTTAAGACAATCTCTTTTTAGCGAAAATCCAGTTTAGGCGGAAAGTGTCGTCACTGATAAGCCTGTGCGGACTGCACAGGCTAATCTGGGACGACACTTTACGCACATGCAAACCGTTTTCCCATAACGGGGCTCAATAATTCTAAACAGCGTTTGCGAATGCATCGTACGGAGTCTAAGACGGGTCAAAGGGCGATAACTTCAGTTACGGTCAACCGATTTTCAAAATGTTTTCAGTTTGGTACTCGTTTTGTAATTCCCTTCGAAACAATATAAAGCATCAGTGGGTTATCCCCCCTCAAAACAAATCATTGAAATTGCTACTCACAGGTCATGAGTCCGAACATGAGAGCGGCCAGGACCAAGGTGGGGAACGTGGTGCAGAACGGCGTCAGTACCATGGCAACGCCCGCCACCAGCATGGAGACGTTGTTCAGCAACAGACTGTTCATCCAGGGACGGTCCGCAAGCATACCCGAGAGCACTCGGCCTATCGTGTTCGTTATACCTGCGGAGATATAGTTATACAGTATACCCGACAGCACTCGGCCTATCGTGTTCGTTATACCTGAGGGAGATATAATTATACAGTATACCCGAGAGCACTCGGCCTGTCGTGTTCGTTATACCTGAGGGAGATATAATTATACAGTATATCCGACAGCACTAGGCCTATCGTGTTCGTTATACCTGAGGGAGATATAATTATACAGTATATCCGACAGCACTCGGCCTATCGTGTTCGTTATACCTGAGGGATATATAATTAAACAGTATACCCGAGAGCACTCGGCCTATCGTGTTTGTTATACCTGGGGAGATATAATTATACAGTATACCCGACAGCATTCGGCCTATCGTGTTCGTTATACCTGGGGAGATATAATTATACAGTATACCCGAGAGCACTCGGCCTTTCGTGTTCGTCATACCTGAGGGAGATATAATTATACAGTATACCCGACAGCACTCGGCCTATCGTGTTTGTTATACCTTGGGGAGATATAATTTTACATAATACCCGACAGCACTCGGCCTATCGTGTTCGTTATACCTTGGGAGATATAATTATACAGTATATCCGACAGCACTCGGCCTATCCTGTTCGTTATACCTGAGGGAGATATAATTATACAGTATACCCGAGAGCACTCGGCCTTTCGTGTTTCTTTATACCTGTGGATATTAATAGATATGAGCCGCGCTCTTTATAAAGGGGTTTAAATGCACATGCGTAAAGTGACATCCCAGATTAGCCTGTGCAGTCCGCACAGGCTAATCAGAGACAACACTTTCCGCCTTAACTGGATTTTTGATAAGAAGAGACTTTCTTTAAACGAAAAATACAATAAAAAAAGCGTAAAGCGTCGTCAAAGATTAGCCTGCGCGGACTGCACAGGCTAATCTGGAACGACACTTTACGCACATGCAGTAAACCCCCTTTTCTCAGAGCGTGATACAATTATACATGTTGATATATATTGTTCTTGGATGAACTTTAATCGCAATCCTGCTGGCCGTATATGGCATAAGACCTGTTTTCAAATGACGCGGCTATAACTTTATACTTGCCCACCTTTTATTAGTCAGCTAATTTCTAAGGAATCGTTTCAGATGTCATGTAACTAACTTCAATGTTCGATTGAACTATGAATTCAATTGAAATTCAGAATTAGTAATGCAATTTCATATAGCGATGGCGTCTGTTTTCTTCTGTAGCGTTCTGGGGGTGTTATGGGATATAAAGGGAACCAACGCGAGAGCACGACAACACGACACATGTCACAAGTGTCGCATCGGCGCGTATTAAATACGTGTGACATTTGTCGTGTTCTTCTTCGTCTTTTTTTTATTTAGAAAGAAGGGTCTTATATTATTATTATATCTCAATTTTATTTCATAAACATCTAACAAAGTATATAACTATGTTTTCTATGATTTTGTTATCCTAATTTGAATTATAGGCCTGATGTGTCAATATGTATTGATAAAACAATTCCAATTTGGTCTATTTTGTTGATAAAATATTCCCAAATTTGCCATTTTATCGATTGAAAAAAATCCCAATTTGACCAGACTCCTTTTCACAAAATGGCTGTAAAAACCCTGATTTAGTGTGTTGTCATGTTTTTGCCCATCAAACCCAACCGATAAGGTAGAAATCAGCTACCAAATATTTCGACACATTTATAGAAATTGAGCCTCACTCTGTGAAAAGGGGGTTTAATGCATGTGTGTGTCCGCACAGGATAATCATGGACGACATTTTCCCCTTAAATGATATTTTCCGTTTACAGAAAGTCCCTTCTTAGCAAACAAAAATCCAGTTTAGGCGGAAAGTGTAGTCCCTGATTAGCCTGTGTGGATTGCACAGGCTAATCTGGGACGACACTTTACGCACATGCATTAAAAAAACTTCTCACGGAGCGAGACTCAATTCAATTAGCTTACCTATCACAGACAACAGTAATGAGGCCTTGGTCGGTTCGACGCCCAGCAATATTGCCCTATCCACCAGGAACACGTAAGGCACGTAGAACCCGATCATCGCGAAGATATTCCCCAGGCATATGAACATGAAACCGGCGTTTGTCAGCAGAGAAAAGTCCAACATCTCCGACAGGATGTCCACCAGCGGCTTGGGGAGACAAGGGCATATCCGATGCCAACAAGTCTCGCCTCGAATATCCCCGTCCCCTTGATCGCCCGGGATGCTGGTGATGCTGGTTATATAGCTCGTCATTTCCGGCTGCGACTTGTATTCGTTGATGTTCCTGATGCTACCGCTGTAAAAGATGTCTTTCCGGTACAAGGGCCGTTTATAGTCCTTATCGGAAATGCTGCGCATTGATCCCGAAAGTAGTGCCTTACTTCCGCCCGCGTGCGACGCGCCGCCGCGAGAAAGAAGCTCCTTAGCGACGTTGCGTCGATGAGACTCGCTGGGATCAATCTCTATGCACTGCACACCGTTGTGTAAGGTAACTTTCGCCTGTTTTTGGCTGTCTTGACTGGTGGTCGACGTCCGCATGGACAAAGACACGGGGCGTTCGTCCTTCTGCGGGGAGTTCGCCGAGTGAACGGGCGAGGTCCCGGGGGTCCAATCCTTTTCAGACACGGGACCGCCCGACCCCGAATCCAACTCGTCCCCGTCCCCCGACGTCAGGGTGATCCTCGGTGTCCGTGTTGGTGACCGCAGACTCTCGTTTTCACCTCTATCCGAGAAAGACAGCTTTTGTATCGTCGGCCTGAGCTCGCCGCTGAGTCGGCTGTCCTGGCGTTGCACCACATTCCCGTCTTTATCCTTAATGAAGTACGTGCTAGGGAGGGAACCAATATCGGAGTCCGTCTCCTGTATCATTTTCTCGCGATTCAATTTCGCCATTTTTACTTTCTCCAAGAAATCCGTCGTGTCCGTCGGTCCGATTCCAGATGATTCCGACGTGATCCCTTTCTGTATCTTCCGCTTCGCTCTGGCCTCTTCCTTGAGTCGGTCCATCATGTTCTTCTCCCGCGGAACTTCCGGGTCCCTCTTCTTCTTCGTCGGCTCCAGCGGCCGCATGAGGGAGCTGAACACGCATCCGTTGAGCACGAGCCCGGCGATGATGAATATGGCGTTCTTCCAGTCAAACTGGTCCAGCAGGAAGCGCGACAGGGGAGCGAAGATGAAGGTGCCGACACCGCTCCCGCAGACGGCGATTCCGGTGGCCAGGGCGCGCTTCTTCTCGAAGTAATAGCCGACGCTGACGATGGACGGCAAGTAGATCATGCCGAACCCAAACCCTGCAACACAAGGAACACGCCATAAATTTAAAATAAGAAACAATAAAGTAATAATAAGGCGCATGCAAATACCAAGACAAAGACAAAAATATGAAACGGGGGTCGATGCAGCAACTGGGTGTTGTATATACTAGAGCTTGTAAAGAAAGCGGTCATCGGAAAATCAACGTCTTTAAATCAAATTTGAAAATATTCAATCTACGCGAATTTTAAAAACATCTGCACTCTGTTATCAAGAGTCAATACGACACATTTCAGTAAATAGTACTTATTACTGAATTTAAGGCATACAACAGATAGACATGTATGATTTATATGATATTATAATAGTAGGACATGTGAACCATTGAAAGAAAAACAAGTGATGTGTTTGAGATACACTATGCCCCCTTTTGAGCGATTTTGACCCATATATTTGACCTTNTTCTGGGGGCGATGGCCATATGGGAGACAATCCCGGTGCACTCGATAAAAAATGAAGATACACACACAAAAACCTAAAACAAAGACACAAATATAAAACGAGGGTCGATGCAGCAACTGTGTGTTTCATAGCATAGAGCTATTGTAAAGAAAGCGGCCATCGACAAATCAACGTCTATCAATACAATTTGAAAATATTCCTTCTGCGCGAATTTTTAAAAACATCTGCACTCTGTTATCAAGAGTTAATACGACACATTTCATACAACAGATAGACATGTATGATTTATATGATATTATAATAAAAGGACATGTGAACCATTGAAAGAAAAACAAGTGATGTGTTTGAGAAACACTATGCCCCCTTTTGAGCGATTTTGACCCATATATTTGACCTTTGACCTTGAAGGATGACCTTGACATTGACCTTTCACCACTAAAATGTGCAGGTCCATGAGATACACATGCATGCTCAATATCAACTTGCTATCTTCAATATTGCAAAATTTATGACCAAAGTTAAAGTTTTGGGACAGAATGACAGACAGGCCCAAAACAATATACCACCTCTTCTTCGAAGAAGGGGGCATAAAAATATATGACATAAACTAATCATAGAGATTAGTGCTCTTCAAAATTTGCATCGTTACTTAATAAAGTCGCGCTCTATGAAAACGGGGCGTTATGCATGTATATAAAGTGTCGTCCCATATAAGCCTGTGCAGTCCGCACAGGCTAATCAGGGACGACACTTGTCGCCTAGACTGGATTTGCATTTAGAAGAGACTTTCTTTAAACGAAACTTCCATAACAGCAGAAAGCACATGCTAATCTGAGACGACACTTTACGTACATGCATTACCGGTAAGCCCCGTTGTATTATTTCGTACGCATTCCCGGTCGCCAAGCTTTGTGACACACTTGTCAGTATGCGATGAGATAAATGGATACGGGAGACAACTACGTCGTTCTTATCGCAGCCAACTCAAAAAAAAACTAACTGGGTTAATAAATGCGTTCATAGAAAAGCTGAGCAACCGGTAATAGCTCTGTCCGCTTAATCTGCGTTCGTACAAAAACGAAAGTATGCGTTCTAATATAAATAAGGTGCGTGTAGCCACTAGTCATCGGAGCTCACCAACGCATTCGAATATGGCTTAAAACCACATACTGACTTAGTATACGCGCTAGTTACGTTCCATAAAATGCTGAAATATTGAACTTGGATCTTACAGACCGCACTGGTAAAAAATATAATTAATATTTTATTACTAAACTAATAGGTAACATAGGCTCGGTTACGTTCAGCCAATGACGCACTTTTTTGAAGTACGCACGTGGGTTCATACGAATTCAGTGTGGGCTCTTCAGTTTATTTACCACTATCTGTCAAAATAAATGCATGTTGAATATTATAATTATTTTTTCATTTCTAAAATATTTCGAGACAAGAAACCGTCGGAGATTATGTTTGTAAGTCTTAGAATGCACGTGGCATTGTAAAACGTTGCCCTGGCGATTCCTAGTGTAACCCCGGTAAGTATACGAGTTTGCGAGCACTGAGCTACGCAACGCTTGAAAAGTCAGTCAAACACCGAACTATAAATAGCGAATAGAGAATGCATTTATCATCGTTAGGGCTAAACAGATTAAGTGGAAGTACACACCGGTGAGCCCGTTTTAGGACACATGGTTCAGAATATGCCCAAGTTGTAACGTACTCCCATGCTTGCATATCATTTGCGATTAACCCATTTATGTCTAGCGTCTAGAAAAAAAAGGCCTTGGCAAACAGCGAAGACCCAGATGAGACGCCGCATGATGCGGCGTCTCATTAGGGTCTGCGCTGTTTGCTTTAAGGAATTTCTGTAAGAAATATTCTAAATATAAAAATAAATATACTAGACATCCCTAATTTTGGAAATAAATTGATCCTATTTAGAAGGATGGGAGAGTCCACTAGGCATAAATGGGTTATTAAGCCTCATTAGATTGGTTCAGATCGACACGATTACTTCTCTTTAATTTTGTTGTGCATTCTTTAAACATTTTACCAACTGTCACATTGCTGGGTTCTCTCACATTTATTAATGAAAGCTACTTACTGTAACGGAACGATGGAAGATCGAAACGGATATAAAACTATGTTTTAGACGGACTGACCTTCACTTACAAACCTTAATAAAAAAAACATGGCGATGCTTCACAATTGTAATTGATCCTGTGTTTACAGAAATCACCAGCTTAAACGTTTCAATCTTTACAAAAGACAGTCTTTTGACTCTAACAAAATAATGGTCAACGTGTTTCGGCTTTCAGGACAGATCAAAATATGAGCCTCGTTTCTGTGAAAACGGGACTTAAATCATGTGCGTAAAGTGTAGTCCCAGATTAGACTGTGAAGTCCGCACAGGCTAATCAGCGACGATAACTTTCCGCCTCAACTGGATTTTCGCTTAGAAGAGACTTCCTTTAAAGCGGAAAGTGTCGTCCATGATAAGCATGTGCGGACTGCACAGGCGTACCTTGGACGACACTTTAAGCACATGCATTAAGCCATTTGTCCCACAGCTAAGCTCAGCCGGAATGGATATCAGCAGGGCCCAACTAGCCAATGGCCCCTAAACTTTGTGACGGGTCCCTTGATTTTCTTATACAACGGTGAAATGTCATAGAAGTATTGAAAGAACGATGGCGTGCAAGAGTATACACATGATGCTGCTTCACATTATGGAATGGTATGTTATATCGTCAGTGTATGAGAATTTTATTTCATTCATGACGTCACAATATTGTATTTCAGCGCGTTATTCTGTATTTAGGATATATAATATCTATCGCAGTTCACCGAGCTTTTTTAACGGATGAAGAGTCAATAGCCTCGCTGGTCTCAGAAAATCATTTCTGAAAGTAACGTGGATATTTATATAGCAAGCCTCTTTAACAAATGCTCGTTAAAGGATACATGTGTCGCGTTCTGAGAAAACTGGGCATAATGCTTGTGCGTAAAGTGTCGTCCCAGATTAGCCTGTGCAGTCCGCACAGGCTAATCAGGGACGACACTTTCCGTCTAAACTGGATTTTCGCTAAGCAGAGACATCATTTAAACGAAAAATTCCATAAAAGCGGAAATTGTCGTCCCTGATTAGCCTGTGCGGACTGCACATGCTAATCTGGGATGACAATTTACGCACAAGCATTATGCCCAGTTTTCTCAGAACACGACACTATATCTAGACATATCTGCGGTAGTCCTAACTTTAAAATGTTCGATCTTAAATATTGGATTATGTTAACTTTTTAAATGCAATAACTGTGTGCGTGTGTGCTTAAAAATAATTATTTCATACTATTAAGGCATGCATACATCTGTCCATTGAGAACATTTTGTTATCACGCTTAAGATTGCATATAGCCATGAATCGTATTAAAGTATATTTGTGTCGTCCAAAACAAATAACAACGTGAGCGTCTTCATGCTACAGAAAACGCCACTTGTTTTGTATTCAATTTCACACCGCATTCAACCTGTGTACTTTACGTTAGACATCCCGGCGTTGGTATATGTATCTAAAACATAACTTGTGATAAAATATCATAACTCAGAAGGTATTTCAGATCTTAATCGCACCAGAATAAGTATTAACAAGGTCGAGG
>VMBQ01005571.1:13559-63330 GCA_007657795.1 Dreissena rostriformis | reverse complement strand
TGTCTCTTCTTAGCGAAAATCCAGTTAAGGCGGAAAGTGTCGTCCCGGACTGCACATGCTAATCTGGGACGACACTTTACGCACATGCATTTTGCCCAGGTTTCCTAGAACACAAATAGCGGTAGCGCTATTTAAATACCTTATTATTCACTCGTCTGTTGAATGAACTTGCTCATCGACAGCACAACAATACGACCCTGTTTTAATGAAACGCAATTCAATAACAGATCAAAAGGACAGTTTCTATGCATCAGTTGCTTCTAACCAAACTGCCTGCGAAGACGATATTATCACAACAAACGGATATCACATTACAGAGCACTTTGAAATAAAAAAGAGATGGATGTATGTATAACTAGGCCCAATGATTTTAGTTAAATTTATTTAAGTATATGATTTTAATTTAAAACAAGTTCCTGATTGCGACCATCCGGAGAAGGCTTATTTCGACGCAGAGGCCAACACATGCAAATGTAGATTCGATGGAACGTACCCCGAATGTTGTACGTATAACAATTAATCTTCGTCTTCCATAATTTTGGAGTGTATTGTCTTTATAAAAACAACACAATATTGCCATCGCAAGTGATAGTTATTTCCGCACCGTCAATATACGAGACTGCTTCTGTCCGTTCGGTGATTACACAGTCTCAGACATAAAAAGATGTTGTGAGTAGCATGACTTTGCATTGTACCGTATGGTATTTTGAAATATAATACTATCAAATATCGTGCCCTTCGTTGGAGGCAGGCCGTACACATAGCAATGTCTGGATGCGCATCATAACGGTTGTGCACTGCATACTGTTATATATCATATAAAGAAGTGAAACTCCAGAAGCTGCAGCAGTATTGCATTTCTATCAAACACACCTTCGTGGTCCTTTATTAATGGCAAGGAACCATAGCCAAATCCCTTCGAACACTATAAGTATCAAATTTGTGAAGAAACACGTTTTTGTCCTGTACTCGGTTTTTTCGGAGAGGGTTTCTTTGACAGTTCTGTTTCATACTCCAGTTTAATATTAGTTTTGGAATTAAGAGTTGTCGTTAAAAAAATAATTCAATCATATATACACATTGAGAGCAGTATTAAATGTGAACGTAAAGCATACGATGCTGAAGGTAAAAACTAGAAATGGCAAAAGATGCCAACTCATTAACGATGTGTTTGATGTGTGTGTGCCCAGGTCCTAGTTGCCCAACCGTTATCGGACAAATCTGCTGTTAAATATCTTAGTCAAATCCTCTCGAAAACTATACGTATCAAACTTATGGTATTTTGTTTTATGTAATATCGTATTCCAATGCTGCCGAATATGTATCACGCTTTTGCCATGTACTCGGTAATTATTTCTGAGTTCAATCCGATCGAATGGTGTTTGTATCACGTTTTGTTTTCAATTTATAATGTGATATATTGGAATCCAGGCCAATCAAATATTGAGCGTTAAAACGTTTTGTTTGAAAAAATAATAACTTCATCGAGAATGAACTTTTGTAATCGCATGATTCTTCTCAGTTTGTGAAGAGCATAATTCAAGTTCTCTTAAGTAATATAGGTATTAGCATTTACATCGAATTATTAACAAAACATTTGCAGCCTTCATAATGTGCAAATGAAATTAGTGTGAATGTTTGAACACGTCCGATCAGACATGTTTGTAATATTACATAGTCATTATTCAAGATTTTATGTTATAAACAGTGTATATGCGTTTGAGTTGTTCTGTTTGGCTCAGTATACATACACATAACCGGCGTTTACTTTGATTTTTCGGGACTAAAATTGGACGGAAGACGTGTCAAACACATCAGGTTGCGCTGTAGGCATAATCAATATGGCGTGTATTGTTTTGCATAATTGGTGTAATGTTATATAGGGAAATCATAACAACGCTCACGGTGTGGGGATCGAACGCGAGACCTCTTGAACGCTAGGAGGACACCGTATCCACTATGCTGACGCGACCGTCACAACCGCATATTATTTCAATTTTACATCAATATTCGTTATACTTAAACTCTGTATTACTCTGTTTTATACTTTAGGTCTAGACAACTGTTCGGTGGGACAGGCGTGCAACAAAGATGGAAATTGTGCCCCTGTCAGTAAGTGCTATATGTTGTTCACTATGATGCTTTTACAGAATTTAAAATTAGTACACATGTCGTAAGCGTTCAAATTAATGTATACATATACAGCAATAAAAACTCGATTTATTTAAGAATTGCTTTTCTTAAGCTTTACTCGGAAACTGATACTAATCTGACGTTGTTGATCGCTTATAACTTTGTGTCTATAATACCGGTAACGAAAGTGAAATACCTTTATATTTTTTCGTATTTTAATTGAACTAAGTTATCGACCACACACACATAAGATCTTTTGGTAAAGAAGCGCCTAAAATAATTACACAATTCCTAGTAGTACATGTTATGATGTATACACATAAATCACAAATAAGAGATATTACATTTATTTATTTATTAAGTATTGCTTTACTTACGTCGAACACCAGACACTGATACCTTTTTGACTTCAATAACCATTCATAACTGTTGGTTTATAATACCGGAAGCAATAGCAAAATACCTTATAATTTGCCCGTTTGTTCATTGAACAAGCTCATCTCTAGAACAACAATAAGACATTGTTTTAAGGAAGCGCAATTCAATAACAGATAAAACCAACAGTGTGTATGAATCAGTTGCAATTTACCGACATGCCAGCGAGGAACACAGAATAACAAAACACGACGATCACATGACAGGGCATTCTGAAATCAATAATTAAGGCTTTGAAGTTCATATATCCAATACAGTTATTTTACCTTGGTTCCAACATTCCATCATGTTGAACACATAACAAAATAAACTACCGCATGAATTATATCCGGATCTATGCATCTTTGAAACAAAACAATACCAAAAACACAATGACAACCAGGTTATCAGAAGGTACGCATAACGCCGGTCCATTGTATGCACCGTTGGAAGATTCTTTTAAATACTGATAGTTCATATGTCTTGTGAATTTGAATGTATTGTACATAATTCAGCTTAGTTTGTACTAATTAGTTCTTTTCTCCAAAGTTTAGCTGATTTGTGTGTTAGCCAATCACTTTCCCTTTTTCTTATTAGTGCTACTAATAAAGGGATATCGTTTGAACTCGATATTCTGGTTGTACGGTTGTATATTTCAAATCATATTCTAAAAAACATTATATTGGCCAATGATTATTATTTAATGCCACGTGTTTTCTCTTAGTTCCGTTTGGCGGCAAGTACTCTGATGGCGGTATCCGCTCTTCAAACGCGTGTGATCGGAAGGCGGGCATCAAATGTCACACGTACGACTGCTGCCAAAAAAAAGTGATGATATCAAGTGCAGCGAGAAGTACTGCCTGTGTGAAACCCCCCTAGGCTGGGAGTATAACAACGCAACCGTCCTCTGTGAATTCGTAGGAGGCCGGCGGCCAAAGGACCAATGTCTGGATGCTCCAAAAACGACGGGTTATAAACGTACCGATGACAACGACGGTGGCCAGCATAGGGCTACGATTCTACTGACTATATTGCATCTTAAAACGTTGTGCTGACGCCTTTGCACGTGCTCTTGATTTGGTTCACAGCATTTCTTACTGACAATCTAAAAAGTAAATGCTTATTTAAGCCAATGTATAACAGTTATACAGTATGTGTACATACACAAAATACACGTTACAAAATACGTAAATCATCATTTTAAAATATAAGAAAATATTTTATATCCGACCTTATGTAACCTGCCCGTTCTTCTTATACTAAAATAACTTTTATATAAAGACCGTACCAACAACAGAGGCAACGAACAGTCTTCCCTAACCTTTCTGCTTATATACTGTACAAACATGCCCACTATTTTATTCGAACTGTATGTGACTTTTGAGATTTTAATACGTGGGCCTTTAAACATCAGAATGAATATACTAAAACACATTTTTAAAATGTTACAATTATCTGTTAATTAAATGCAAAGTTCGATGTCACCATGATCTATTACCTTGATGTATTTCCATCTTATGTATTCTACTTCCTTCGAATAAAACGTCAGCATAGCAATACTTGTGTTTGTACTTTCTATCTTATTAAGAAGTTTACGCCTATACATTTATTCATGTGAGCCATGCGCTGTAAAAAGAGGGTTTAATGCATGTGCGTAAAGTGTAGTCCCAGATGAGACTGTGCAGTCCGCACAGGCTATTAAGGGACGACTCTTTCCGTCAAAACTAGACTTTCGTCAAGAAGAGTCTTCCTTTAAACGAAAAATACATTAAAAGTCGTCCATGATTAGCCTGTGCGAACTGCGCAGGCGTATCTGGGAATTCACTTTACGCACATGCACGAAACCCTCTTTTCACAGAGCAAGGCGCATATGAATAAATACTGATTATGTCCGATTTCAGATCAAATGTGATTCTTTAATTTACCACACAATATTGCAATAAGTCTTCTGGTTTGTTCTTATGTTTTCGTAAGCTAGTATTTTACGAAACAAAACAACTGATGAAAGTTGGGGTCACCTCCTTGGAGCGGTTTGACGGCTGTGATAAGACGTGTTGGATTCCAAACGAATGAAACAAACTTCGTTAACATCAAATGGTTATAACACAAAAGGCACCACTCATGTATTGAACAATGCAAATATATCAACAGCGTATGTTTTCATTACTATCAAGAAGAAAATCGGATTAGAACAAAACTAGCCTCTTATCTTTTCTTCCCATGTACACATAGGACGCGTTCTGGGAAAGCTGGGCTACTTGCATGTTCGTAAAGAGCAATCCAGATTGACATGTTCAGTCCGCAAACGCTTATCAGGGACGACACTTTCCGCTTTTATATTATTTCTTGTTCGAAAGAAGTCTCTTCCAAACGAAATTCCTGTCTAGGCGGAAAGTGTTGTCGCTTATTAGCCTGTGTGGACTGCACAGGCTAATTTAGGATGACACTGTACGAATATGCATGTAGCACAGTTTCCCCAGAACGTGTTTTATATAATCAGCGTGTTCAACAGTGATGAACATGAAATTAAAAATATAATTATCAATTATTGCCATAATTTCAAACAGGATATGCATATGGGAATTCTTAATACATTCCTCAGACAAGTATCATGGACTAGACGTTGTAAGCACGGTTGCATGTGAGCCTCGCTCTTTGACAAGGTGGTTAAATGCGTATGCTTAAAGTTTCGTTACAGATTAGCCTGTGCAGTTCACACAGGCTTATCAGGGATGCCTTTTTTTCGCCTTTACTGGATATTCGTAAAGAACAGTTTTTATTTAAACGACAAAAACAATAACAGCGGAAAGTGTCGTCCCTGATTAGCTTGTGTGGACTGCACAGGCTAATCTGGGACGACACTTTACGCACATGCATTAAACCCCATTTTCACATAGTGATGCTCATTTGTATTCTCATTCTTGATATGAAAGTTTAAGCTGGTTTTTCACATGCATCAACCCATCCGCATCTCGCATCACAATTACCGATTAGGTTAACATTAATCCGTATCTCGAACCACAATCACTTGTTGAAGTATTGGTTTCCATCATTTGTTGAAGTATTGTGAATTAATCACGCTTTCCTTCTATTTACCGACGCTCTCTATTATGACATGTTCACTGGAAGCTGACAGTGATGAATAATGGTTAGATCGGTTATTGACTTCGTGTAACTTTACAGCGCATGTCGCCTATCCTCTGCCGGGTGGGTTCCCTTTTACGTTTAACGACGATTTCATTCCGTACATTTGCTAAGCGTTTGTGTTGTGTTTGATCGTTCGCCGTTTTGAGTACTTCAGTCATATCACGGCAGTCAGTTTACCAACCCACAGTGGAACGACAACACTTTCTTAAGTGTTTTATACCTGCTTGTAAATAGTACATTTTCAATAATATATGAAGTGATTGCCCGCTTGTTATTTGTATATTACAGTCAAACACGTAAGGGTAAACATATGCCGCATAATGATTATCAAAATATCTTTTGCGGAACGTCATTATAATATTGTAATACAAATGTTACTATAAAAGATAAAGTTATTACAAAACATGCCACATAACTCGATCTTAACTCAATAACTGCAGAGAAATCTCGCACGTGCTTTTTTAAAAGATGGCTAATAGGCTTAATGTGGATTTAAATACAATTAGTATATCTTAAGAATGGTACATCCGTATTTTATTTAAGTACTCTCGTGAACATAGTAACAATATCTGATGACTCTTTGTATAAGATGTTTTACTGTTAAATGCCACAAACAGTAAACCGTTCAAACTAAACCGACATCAAACAATTGTAAACATACCGGCGTCATTCTAAAATTAGAATAGCTCAACAGAGTTTCGACCGATTTAGCCAAAATGCAACAAATTTTGTAAGTTACAATAAGAGGTGATACGCTAGTAAATCCACATCCGGAATGTCTCAGTCCTGATCATATGGTAATCGTTCCGGGAAAATTGGGCTTAATGCATGTGCGTTAAGTGTCGCTCAGATTAGCCTGTGCACAGGCTCATCACGGACTACCTTTTAAGCTTAAATGGATTTTTTTTTTTCGTTTAAAGGAAATCTCATTAAACCGAAACTCAAGTTAAGACGGAAAGTACCTGTGCGGCTAATCTGGGACGACACTTTACGCACATGCATTCAGCCCAGATTTCCCAGAACGCGGCTCATGCGATACAACGACAACACCGTTATTCTCCCTATCAGTGTGATGCCACCAATACACAAATCTGGTCCAATAAAGTACGTATGGACAGCGTCACAATCGTAATCACATGTATAACGTGGCGCTGGAAGTAGCTCGGATCATAGAAGATACTCTTCATCAAAAACCCATTTTGATAACACCGGAAGTAACACAAACGTTCCCTTACATCACCAACTGTCTATCATCGCAACATGTTGCCAAAGTTACAGTTCAACCAAGGTCACGTCCAAAAAACGGAATATTTGGACAATACAGAATGAACCGTCAAACACATAGGTAGTTTTTTTTTTATCTCATTGCATGTTTATATATATACCGTTAACATAAAAAATAAATCCCTGTTGATACAAACGAGAAGCATAAAATTACGATGAATTCTTAAAGCCCCTTTAACGCTCAAATTCAACAAATAGTTCGTGATATATTTCGTAAAAAAAGTTAACACATAAAAAATCAGTGTTCCTTGTAGCAAATATGTCAACGCTAGATGTGGTCTGTTTACATAGATTTGACCAGATATAAAATGCTTGTTTGATTTATTTATGTTTTTATTTTTTTGTTAAATTTGTGAATGGACTCAAACATGAGAAACGCGTAAGTAGTTGATTTGTTATTCTATATTAATTTGTATGAATGATGTTATGCACAATATAGTACAGACAGGAAAAGCAGCATATATTTACATGTACGAAAAACGAAACAAAAACACATATGTACATTTATACACATAGCTGCATGTATACATGTCAATTATTCGCTTATATGCGAAAAAGTTCCCAAGACAAATTCGCTGGCCAACACTTTGAAGGCCCACTACTATGCATAAATATTGTCTTCACTGTTTGCTAATTTAAGTTACAGAATCGACAAACAGATAGTTAGTTAAATTGAATTGTCGGTTAATGATAGGTGATAACCTTTGATCCCGTGTACTATGTTGTTACGTTGTGCACCTAATTGTAGGAACCAATATCAGAGCTGTCAAAAATAACGTAGGAACGAATGTCCCGGCTGTCTAAATAATGTAGGAACAATTGTCCATGTTGTCAAAATAGTGCCAAAATAACGTGAAAACGAACGTTCGAGTTGTCACAACAACATAATAACGAATATCCGCCTTTGTCAAAACGAGCGTACTACACGTGGTCCAGATACCACATATCTAAATGTGCTTTATGAGATTGGGATGAATATGAATTTACTTTTATAAAGCTTTTGATAAAAGACGATGTTGAGATTGCATGAAAATAATGAGCAGTGGAGGCGAAGACCATCGAAAAAAAACATTGGGAAAAGTGTAACGTAAATGATCCTATGTAAATATGACATGCACCTTTAATGCACCAAACTGGTGGGTAGTATGACCGCAAATCCACGACAAACTAGTGGGTAGTATGACCGCAAATACACGATAAACTGGTTGTTAGTACGACTGCAAATCCGCGACAAACTGGTGGGTAGTATGACCGCAAATCTACGACAAACTGGTTGGTAGTATGACCGCAAAAACACGACAAACTGGTGGGTAGTATGACTGCAAATACACGATAAACTGGTGGGGAGTATGACCGCAAATATACGACAAACTGGTGGGTAGTATGACCGCAAATACACGATAAACTGGTGGGTAATATGACCGCAAATACACGACAAACTGGTAGGTTGTATAACTGCAAATCCACGACAAACTGGTGGGAAATATGACCGCAAATACACGACAAACTGGTGGGTAGTATGACCGCAAATACACGACAAACTAGTGGGTAGTATGACCGCAAATACACGATAAACTGGTGGGTAGTATGACCGCAAATTTACGACAAACTGGTTGGTAGTATGACCGCAAATACACGACAAACTGGAGGATAGTATGACCGCAAATACACGACAAACTGGTGGGTAGTATGACCGCAAATACACGATAAACTGGTGGGTAGTATGACCGCAAATACACGACAAACTGGTGGGTAGTATGACCGCAAATACACGACAAACTGGTGGGTAGTATGACCGCAAATACACGACAAACTGGTGGGTAGTATGACCGCAAATACACGACAAACTGGTGGGTAGTATGACCGCAAATACACGACAAACTGGTGGGTAGTATGACCGCAAATACACGACAAACTGGTGGGTAGTATGACCGCAAATACACGACAAACTGGTGGGTAGTATGACCGCAAATACACGACAAACTGGTGGGTAGTATGACCGCAAATACACGACAAACTGGTGGGTAGTATGACCGCAAATACACGACAAACTGGTGGGTAGTATGACCGCAAATACACGACAAACTGGTGGGTAGTATGACCGCAAATACACGACAAACTGGTGGGTAGTATGACCGCAAATACACGACAAACTGGTGGGTAGTATGACCGCAAATACACGACAAACTGGTGGGTAGTATGACCGCAAATACACGACAAACTGGTGGGTAGTATGACCGCAAATACACGACAAACTGGTGGGTAGTATGACCGCAAATACACGACAAACTGGTGGGTAGTATGACCGCAAATACACGACAAACTGGTGGGTAGTATGACCGCAAATACACGACAAACTGGTGGGTAGTATGACCGCAAATACACGACAAACTGGTGGGTAGTATGACCGCAAATACACGACAAACTGGTGGGTAGTATGACCGCAAATACACGACAAACTGGTGGGTAGTATGACCGCAAATACACGACAAACTGGTGGGTAGTATGACCGCAAATACACGACAAACTGGTGGGTAGTATGACCGCAAATACACGACAAACTGGTGGGTAGTATGACCGCAAATACACGACAAACTGGTGGGTAGTATGACCGCAAATACACGACAAACTGGTGGGTAGTATGACCGCAAATACACGACAAACTGGTGGGTAGTATGACCGCAAAGACACGACAAACTGGTGGGTAGTATGACTGCAAATACACGACAAACTGGTGGGTAGTATGACCGAAAATACACGACAAACTGATGGGAAGTATGACCGCAAATACACGACAAACTGGTGGGTAGTATGACTGCAAATACACGACAAACTATTGTTACGGACTGTTTGAACAACAAGCGGCTAAGCATAGGTCGCGATAATTGACCACTGAATCGAAGAAAAGGAATACAATACTTACTATCATATATAATACTAATTATACAAATCGGTACATAACCATTTACTCAAACTTACTTATTCACATTACGTGACATTTCACATTGTAACACTGGCCATTGTTAATAATGCAAGAGGTCTTAGCCTTTTGCATAATTCTCTCTTTATTTGTAAAGGGAATTTCCATATATTGTCCGTTACATAATGCCCTAATTAATGTACGGATTAAGGGGACTTTCTCGTTACGCCGATTTCTTCACTAATATTGGTACACTTCTATTAAACTGTACACGGTCAATGTAAATAATTGCGAGTTTAAACCTGTTCAAGTCAAGCCACAACTAACAACATTAGGCCAAAAAAAATAGGTCCGTTTCCGGTCTCCTTGGGGAAAAAAAACAGGCTCGGTAGGTAGGGATTTTTTTTTTCTTNAAATGAACACTTTTTTTTGGCGACCCCAATAAAAAGTTGAGGGTCGGCGCCGATTCTGGAGACACGGTCGGGCGACCGGAAACGGACTTGTTGCATCAAAAAAACACGTATTTACCTTCGCCGGCACTCGAATCTATGATGGTCTAAACCAAAGACATTTCGGTCTTACTAAATTACTATTCTGACCAACGATAGACGATATAAATGTTTAACCTCGTGATACTGACCCGCGTGTTTCCCAAAATATGTATTAATTGTGTAAAAACAAGCGATGGGAACTAATATTAGAATATTCAGATATTGCAACAAAGGCAGAATATTTGAATCCAAATATCCGATTTGAATATTTGACTTGTATGCAGAACTTGTAGAAACTTTTAAAGAATGTATAAGTACAAAGTCGCATGTTTGATGTAGTACAGACGATTTCTGTGTATCTGGCATTGTTTTGATAACAGCCGTCATTAATTTACGAGATGATAGTTGGCATACGGAGTAGTATCTCGGGACGGGTAGTGTTTAACCCTTTGAGCGCTGGAACCGGATTTTGAAGGCCTTTGCAAACAGTTTGGATCCAGATGAGACGCCACAGAACGTGGCGTCTCATCAGGATCCAAACTGTTTGCTATTCTTATAGTATTCTTTGAAAAAAAATCGAAGAAAAAGCTAATTTTAGAAATTTAGCAGACAACATTTTAGCAGACGACAAATTTCCCAGCATGCAAAAGGTTAGTTTAGTGTGCGTGCGTGGATTGTGGATGTGTCTGTCAGTTGCTAGGGTGTTAATACACCGTATTTAACATATTGTCCAAGATCATGGACAGGTTATTTGCAGGTAAGCACCTCACAGTTTAACAACATAGGTAACGTGACTTGCGTTATCTTCTAATGGTCATTCACTTGAATTGTTAAATTCATATATTAAATCAATGATTATAATCAGAATTTATTAACTAAAATACTAATCAATTTAATTTGTTTGCATAGATTATCCGACTGTCCGGTTAGCAAAGTGGTTGGTACACTCGCTTCTTACCTAGGTACCCCGGCTTCTACAACACAATACCTCCTCAAAATTGGAAATCTTTGAGTAACAACTAAATAGCTGGACAATGCAGCGACCGGTATATTCAAAAATCGTCCCAACTTTCGTGAGTCTAGTTAGCTAATTAAGTAGGAGTGCCAGTGCAGTCCGCACAGGCTAATCAGGAACCATACTTTCCGCCATAACCGGATTTTTACTTAGAAGGAATTTTCGTTAAGCGCAAAGTGTCGTCACTGATTATCCTGTGCTGACACTTTACGCACATGCATTAAAACCCTTTTTCACAGAGTGAGGATCATATGTATTGCAAGCAAATTCATAAGTTTGCCAAACAAAACATTCCAGAATACTCCAATTCGAAACATTGAAATTCCCATCCAAAAGGCATCGCACTCGTCAACCCAAATTACCAAGAACAATAAATTGTTCAACAGTGGTTTCAATTTAGTGTTATTTAACGTTCAAATATATTAATCATACGTACTTTAAGCAATTTAAGAAGATTATACATTTTTACAGCTAAACATTATCAACAACTAGACATGGAAAGAGATATTATAGTATTGACGTCAATGCTTAATTATCGTACACGAATTGATTGTTTGGATCAATGGTACATATATTAGCAAGTATGGAACATGAAACGTTGCACTCACCGTCATCACGTGCGTACGTACGCATGAATGTAAGTATGTCTCGAAGATTGTGTACTCAACTGCTTTTTAACTACTGGATGAATATCCGTCAAACTTTCACATTGACATTTATATGTATTGATCGTATAATAAGAATTGTTTTCCAACCAGTATAAAACATGTACGAAAACGTGGTGCCAACCCCTGTTTTACTGGTGTTTACATTAACTAAAACAAAATAATTAAAAAAAGACACACAATTTGTATTTGATTTAAAAGAATGGAATTCAAGCAGCAACAAATTCGTTGGAATAAAGGCTATTTTGTCGTTTTTACAAGTACATGTAATTAGTATGCGTATATATACAGTGGGCATCCGTGTATATGTTCAAGCTCTTAAAGCTGTCTTAGTTTGTATTTCCGTTTTACCGTGATAACATGGTGAACAATACAATTTAACATACTAAATACGAACTTAAGATGACTAATCATAAATACAAAACATATATTCAAACTATATTTATATGATTTCTCAATATTTATTAGCCATAAAATGCTTACTTTTTGTTATTTTACATCAACAATTTTGAAACGAAAGCAACAACAAACAAACTTGTTCATGTAATTTTTACGTATACTTTTTGACATGATAGAATGTAAAATGACTCACGTCATGCAAAATTGGTTCCTTTGCCATATGCGGCCAGCGTAACACCAGACCAGCTTGCGTTTTCACAGTCTGGTCTGGAGCTACCCTGTCCGCTAATGAGACAACGAAACATTGCGTGCCTTATTCGTGAACTGTCTAGCTCCTGTCGATTGCGCAGGCTAGTCTGGTGCTACGCTGGCCGCATGTGGCATAAGACCCATTTTCGCATGACGCGGCTCAAATGGTATTAAAAGTATGAACGACTGCAGTACATTACCAAAGATAATAAACTATTATAGTTATGTCAATTGTTTTATGCAACACAGTTTTCATAGTTTTTCTTTACAAGCATGTTCTTTTATATTTGCCTAACTGCGTTTCATGTATGTTAATATGGGCGAAATGTCTATCTTCGATTGACCATTTGAATGTTCAAACGTCAGATGTTTTTCACTGACGCGGCAACTCCTGTAGAGAAAACGCAGCTGCTGCTCCCTTCTATAGATATGGATATTCACAAAAAGTTTATCTATGTTGTGAACTGTGACATTTTCAATACAGATCATCTCATTGAATCGTATTATTCCTGTTCCAGAATGCAACTTTGTGCGTTTCGTCTGTTTTCGGTCACCAATTCTAGCTTTAATCTTGATGAAGTACTTACACCTATTGTTTAATTCTTCTAAATGATCATCAGATATCGTGTATCGAGTTATCGATCGAATGTTAATTTCCAGTTTCCGGTAAATAACTTGATGCTGATAACTCATCTCTAATGTTCCAAATCTATTCGCAATATCAGTTTCGCTTTCGCAAATAGCCTCTTTCAAAGCAAACGTTTGAGACGGCAAAAATGGGTACATGTTTATGTCGTGTACAGGTCGACCGACTGGATTTATAGAACCTACGCTTGTTTCGCTGGTCGACAGTGGATTGGCAAGAAGGCGCTTAATAGGTATGCGTTTTGTTACTGTTTCCTCGAACGCGGGCGTCTGGTAGTTAGGAATGAACACCCCAGCCTGTCTATAAAGCGCTGGATCAAGTTGGCCAATAGTTGAGAGGTCACGTATGGAAGCATGATCGGAGTCCAAAGAAGAGTAAGATCGGTTCACTTTTGTATTAGTCGTACGATTGTTATTCATATTTGAGGATTGTGATGGAGATTCTAACGAATAGTCTTGCGTCACTGTATTTTTATCTATGGAATGTTGCCCAGGCGTGCTGTGACTTGAATAATTCATAGCGCGTTTATTAGAATAATACGCATTCAAGAATCGTTTTCTTTTTTCCCGTGATTCGTAGTCCATATCGTTGCTCTGTCGTCTCCTATGGATGAACATATTAGCCTCAGATAAAAGTTGTTTACCTAAGTTGACTTTTTGGTCAATGGCCTCAGATATTGACTCTCGTACTGTATCAAGTCTAGAAACAAAATTCTCTGCACTAGCACCTGTACAATTTTGTCTCGCATTAACCGCACTTCCATGTTTACGTCGCCTTTCGCTATTGGTATGTCCTCCGAACGCTCGTGCAAACTGCGAAGCTAGTGATTCGTCTGTAACGTTATGTAGAAAAGCTGGTAAACTTGCCACAGACGTCGCTTTCTGATGCGCTTCATTTATAACAGACTTAAACATGTCCGAAGTATCAACTTTATCTCCCAAATCTGAGTTATCCGCAAACGGCGACGCAGACAGTTAAACAGCTGTTTCGATTTTCGTTTTTAGTTCATCAAAAGCGCTGAAGCGCCGTTGAGTGTCGGGCCACTCTCTGTGCGATCGCAACTAGTTTAATGTATCAATTCGTAGGCGCCTGACGACACATCTGCACCGTTGCTTCTCCTTACAGCTTAAGTAGCCTGCAAACGACACACCCGTCAGCAGGCAAACTGTCATATACGTCACTATCAATAACAAGATGGAAAAACGACCGCTGTGCGATAATTGAATGATTCACTTGTTCTAACCTAGTTCACAACGACACACCCGTTCAGCAGGCAAACTGTCATTGATGTCACGATCAGTAACAAGCTAGAAAAACGACCGCTGTGCGAAAATGGAATGATTCTCTTGTTCTAACCTAGTTCACACCCTATGCATCATAACAATTATAACAATCAAAGATGCATATAATGTATGAAAGTGGCCATTATTAGCGAATTATAAGAGACTATATATCAAAATCTCATAAAAACTGACATAAAATACAACATAACATAAGATATTACACTTATCAAAATAAAATGTATCTATTTAAAGTTTAATAATTTTTATGTTCAATATAAAACTATACTTATCTATTTATATTTTAAAACTGTATTAATTTCTGCTAATTAAGACATTTAGGTATTTATCTAAAATGGTATTAAAACATGAAATTAAGAGCTGATGTTTTTAAGTTTCTAACGTACGTGTCGTGAGAAAATACCACTCCGATCGCATTTGCAACATTCGGCTTGACGTGGAAAGTATACCTCTGACGCAAAATGGGCTCCGCATTCAAATGTGGTCGAATTTAACAACAAAGATGTGTATACACAGCTGAATTATGTCGTTAACTTAAAGGTTCTTAACTTGTACTGATGTAATTTGTTAAATTACCGGAATTACTCTAACGTTTTAAACACTGAACAATTCTTATTTGTTTGTGCCCGAAAATTTAGATACTTAACAATATTCCCAAAATACAGTGCATTGGATGCTCCTGTGAATAACATCTATGAAAAATAGCGTGATTGTATATCCCACACCGTTCAGCAATAATTATTAAAGGGTATTTGTCCAATCAATTAAAAAAAGATCGATTGTATCTACTTTATTTTACCGAAATATATTCAAAGGCTTTAACTGACCACATAGTTTGATGATAAGCATTTAAGAATCTGTAGTACGAATTGTTGATTTGCACCCAATCAAACGGTAGAAATTTTGTCGTAGATAATTGTGAATTGACACTAATCAATAAATCATTAATTTTCATGATCAATCAAATGTACATATTTGGTACTAATTAACATGTTACAGTTGTTCCTGAAGTGACTTACACAAAAGGTTGGAATGCATTAATCAGACATTATACTTCCTTACTATGATCACTTCATTAATTATCGGATGAGGCCATTGTATATTAGTGGTTTACACACCCATCTACCAAAATAACGCAAATATAACGGTCCAGTGACTTTTAACATTCATCTGCCACGTTTTATAACCGTTATCAGTTTTTAAAACACCTACTAGGTGATGCTTCACCGGATTTACGCAAATGAGTTGATTTTTTATCAAAATGCAAGTCTCCGAAAAGTTAAAGTCATTAACTATTTGGGAAAATTTAGGTTACCGAAATATTGGAGTCACACAATACAATTATTTAGGCTTAAAAAGAGGGTGTCCGAAAACTTAGAATGTTAAAAACGTACTGTAATATCGGTTATATAATTATTTTTGATATTTTGCTAACTTGTATTTATGACATTTACCTGATGCAAAATTATATATTTCATGACACAATACTACTACTCTATCTTTACGGACGTTAGTCTATTCATAATTTCCCTGAAAATAAACTTAAAATTACCTATATATATATAAACAGATTTTATACATATATATTATATATTTATGTCGAATATATTTGTTTTTTTGTTAGGTGTCCATATGAGTATAATATATGATATATGATACTTTGACAAAAAGAGGCTTAATAACGCTACGCGAATATTGACCACTTAAAAAGTACCTAAATGGCCTACAGTAACCGTTTTGATACACAACGGTAAAGAATTTTCAGCAACAAAAGAACTTGTTTGTATACTTAACTTAATACAATTTTTAGCATAACGGTAAATTGTACTCATTAGGCCATATTATTTTATGAAATATAAGTGTGGTATCGATACGCATAAAAATACACAAAAACTATTCGTTTTTTTGCAATTGAATTATTTCAGGACATATTGTCGCGTTCTGAGAAAACTGGGCATAATGCTTGTGCGTAAATTGTCATCCCAGATTAGCCTGTGCAGTCCGCACAGGCTAATCAGGGACGACAATTTCCACCTAAACTGGCTTTTCGCTAAGAAGAGACATGATTTAAACGAAAAATTCCATTAAAGCGGAAATTGTCGTCCCTGATTAGCCTGTGCGGACTGCACAGGCTAATCTGGGATGACAATTTACGCACAATCATTATGCCCAGTTTTCTCAGAACGCGACACATATACTAAGTCTAGTTGTAATGAGAAATATTTTTTAATTCCAAAATATATAGTGGGGCCAGATCTATAGGAACGGGTGAAACTTTCAGATCGAAGGATAGTAAAAACATACAGTTACGATACATACTGTAATATAATTCGTGTTATTCATGAATGTATTCAAGTAAGTACATGTGTATTATTCTGTCATAAATTATCTTAACATGACACACTTGAATAATGATCATGTTAAAGATGAATCAGCACACTACTTTGACATCAGACTTTAATTTTGTAATTAGACAATAACACACGGCTGAGCTGGGCCGGACGTCTATAATCGGTCCGCTGCCGTCATAACGGTCCGAGGGCCGTTATGCAGCTAGGGCCGAGTTTAGACGTCCGGCCAAGCTCAGCCGTGTGTTATCGTTTATATAACAAATCGTTCTATTTTGTTTCTGCCCTAAAACTTATTAAAAAACCAGATTTCCGTACTTTTATTTTCATTCAATTGATTACGAAATTAATGATGTATCTCGTGTGACGTAATTTCTGTGACGAAACACACCAGTTTAAGCTAGACACTCTGGATTTTAAGGACGACAATTCGGACGTGGTGGTTTATTTAACACTAAAATATTGTTTAAAGTATCGAACGAATCCAAAACGTATTTCGGATTTTATGCCTGGCATGCGTGGTTTAACATAAATAACATAGATGAATGGATGGAAGAACGGAAAAAGGAAGAGCATGTCGTTGTAATTGTATTGTTTTTAGCATTGGATTAACGTTGTCATTGAGGTAAGCGTATCGGTTACTAAATTGTGTGCATTGATGACTCATGATACATTTCAAAGTGTGTCATCAATCTAAGCTACAGTAATGTTTCAGTTGCAATCGATAGTTTAATTATTCCGCTTGATTGCTACATTTTTTATGCATTATTTTCAATGCTTTCTTTCGAAGATGGGTGGCCTAATTTTATTTATCACCGTTGGCCAAGACTGAATGTGGACGCAATTTTGTTCAGTTGACGTCGCGTGATCCGATTCTTTTCAAATATAAAATGGCCCTGCTGAGCGGGCCAATATAATTTATATTGGCCCGTCAGATACGAATAACGGCCCGCTCGCGACGTCGTTTTGTTACTATTTATAGTAACGATATGTAATATTAATAAATTACAACTAAAACTACAATGGTTCCTAAACCGATGACTCACGCGCTTCTCACCGAAGCGACCCTGGTTCAGTCCTCACTCCCGGCGCATGTGAGTTTGGTTGGTGGTCACCATACCGGACAGGTGGGTTTTGTTTTCTCCGGGTTCTCCGGCTTCCTTCACTGCACAAGACCACACAAAAACTGAATAGCTTTCTGAAGTTTCACATTCCGAATAATAATGAAGAGATCAAGGGATGTTCACAAAGTTAAGATCATGGAAGCCAACCGGATTATTAGTGTCTATACATTACACAATTAGGAAAAATCTATCAGAGACACGTTTGACTTCATAAATTATGACAACATATCCAAATTGAGAAGAATTTTGCAATAAAAGTGACACATTTTCTATGGAAAATTTTAAGCACGATACAAATATCAATTTAGTTATACAAAGTCCAGTACAACGATAGGATGTTCACAGTGGAAATGGCAGTTCAATACGTTGCATTATCAAAATCGCATACAAATGAAATTCTAGAAGTTTTATCCGTTACACTGATTATACCATTAATGAGATTAGAAAATCCGCAGTTAGTTATACCATATTGTCATGCGGAGGTCATACGACTTTCTCTAAACGAAAATGTCCGTAAAATCGGAATCGACACATTATGCACATTCGTCAAACCTCGTTTTCCCAATGCGTAGCTCATATTAATATCAGCTGCAGTATGCTTCTCTACGCGTCTTTCGTCCACTGTATTTAACTGTAACGATAATCTGCTGATCGACTGTAATTAACTATTCGGCGTACTAAACAGATAACTACGGGCTGTTTGTTTGACGAAACACATTTCAGTTGAAACAGACTTTTCAGATTCATATTGAATGTCGCGTTTTTCTTTGTATGAAATAGTATCCTTCAAATGTTGTAAAATCCAACCATGTGTTTTCCTCCTCTGTAAGTGCGTTTACAAATATAGTTCGTTTGTTTTTACTTTCATCTGATATGTTTTCTGTCAAAACTACTTTGATTTTTTTTATATGTGTTAACTTGGCTTCAGCTATAATATGGCAGTTCATTTTGTCATATTCAGATAAAACAAATGTTATTCCTATTTCAATGATTGTTGTACCTCAGATCATGCGAAAGGAAGGTTTGAGTATGTTACATTACATTGGTTAAACTGGTATCGTTTCAAAGAGGAGAATTAACAAGTGTTTATACATTCACAAACTATTTCATGGTCACAATAATTTTTATTTTAAATTCATACGAAGACATTGAAACGTGTTTCTCTATGCTGATCAAATATTCGCTTACTACAATAATTTTTATAAACAACCAAACATAACTTAAGCGTTTATGTCATCCCGTTTCAACCTTGAGGTAAAGAAGTTTTCCTGTATTTGCTTTCACATATTTTAACATCTCAGGTAAAAAGCTACTGTAAAACACACCGATGGAACAACAAAATCAACACCATCAATTCAACAAAAATAGTGATATTTTGTAAAATTGAATAAGTCTCGTATATCATGTTACTCTTTCGTGTGTAAATACCGTCTGAGCGTTCACAATATACCAACAATATCGCCATACAGTATAAACATGCGCATAACATGTCCGTCGTTTTCTGTGAAAAAGGGGTTGAATGCATTTTCGTAAAGTGTCGTCCCAAATTAGCCTGTGCAGTCCGCACATGCTAATCAGAGAAGACACTTTTCACCTTAATGTACTTTTCTACTGAAAGAGCTAATTGCTGGTGCAAATCATGAGTCGTTTTCCTGGTTTAAAAGCTATAAGATTTATGCATCAAACCTCATGCCAATGTTTCAGATTGACAAAAGATAACTATTTCATAAAGTAAGCACTGGTCCTACATTAGGATGATTCAATATTTATATATACGATCTGAATTCATAAGAGCACGCATTAACACAAAGAACGTGACCATAGTTGACACAGAGGACGTCCCTTTCAGCGCGTTGTTCGAGGGGTCGCGTTTTTCTGTTTCAGTTTTAGTTTTCGTTTCTATTTCAGTTTTACTTTCAGCTATGTCGGCGGCCATAGTTTCAATTCCAGTTCCCGCCTTATTTCCAGCTTCGGGTTCAGTTCCAGTTTTAGATTTTTAAACGTCAACGTTGTTCGAGGGGTCACGGATGTCATTTTCAGTTTCAGTTTTAGTGTCAGTGCCAGTTTTGTCAAGGTAAACTGTAACGTCAACACGCGTGACGACGGCCGCCGACACGACGAACTGTTTGTTACCAGTAAGGTTCTTGTAACTGACCTAAAACACAGATACCAGTTCAGGTTACTTGCATTCTACTGTGAATACTGCATCCTGTTTGGCATGTATTTGTTATGGACAAAATATTTATAGCAGAAAGATAATAATAAACTCCCGTTTGGTTTAAACCTTTTTGCATCGAAAGCCTTAGTCTTATTGAAACCCGTTCGGCTCCGTTTTCTGGGTGGCACTTATACTTAGTGTACTCCCGGTCGTAAGGCGGACTCCATATATATTAAGCATCGGCGAAACGTTACACCAGCTAAAACGTCTTCGCGACGGCTATTCTTGCTATGTCTCCTCTGAGCAACAAAAGAATCGGAAGTCATCAAAAAAAAATTAACAAAACATGTGTGATTTATTGGTACATGTGCTTCTTTTTAAAGCCAATTTGATAAAGATACATACACAAATTTGATCGAAGCGTTTGGAGATTTGAACGAATACCAAATACAAACTCAAATTTAAAGTATATGTGCCTGGCATGAGAAGTCGGAAGTATTTGCCGCCATGCTTTGACTTGAAGGTCGGGAATGCTCGTCCTTTAATGCTCAACACAGCGCCATCCAACGAGTTGTTGTTGTTGTCGTCCCGGATGTATCCCTTACCACCTAGAAATTAAACGCTCGACATGAACAAATGAGGATTTATATGTATTCATAATACCAATCACGTGATTCAGTTGATTTCCAACACGTAAAAAAGGTAATATTTACCCTTAACCCTTCCCCACTCAGAAGCAAAGTGAAAATGGTCATATGCAACCAGCACAAGATCAGAACAGCCTTCGAGTCACTTGCAGCTTGTTCAAGTTGTATGCTGTTTGTTGCTCATCAGTATCTTAGGGTTGTAAATGACGACTTTTAAACTTGAATCTTTAACAAAAGGTCTTTAATTTCGTTTTGATTTTCTAAGGGTCTAAAACAGGTCAAACTGCGTATCTGAGTAGTAAACGGTTAAGATGTCCATAAGTCTTACCCATGTGCACCTGCAAAAGGTAGTTGACAAGCGCGTCTCTGTTCTTCACCCAGTAATCAGGCAAAGCTGAGTTCGCCGGGAACTGGCAGCATGACAATTCTATAGTGATTTCAAATATACCTTCAGCAATGTAGTTGTAATCCTGCATGCCGCTTGCAATAGTAAAGCAACATAAAATTTATAATAATTTTATAATAATATTTAATAATTTTAAATGAATACATTGAGGTATTTACAAAATAGGAGTAAAACGTAATTACTATGTTTCTTTTTTGAAACAAACATGTTCCTGGCAAAGGATCGTTGAATATTTGAGCCTTGTTCTGAGACAAAACTTGGCTTAATGCATACTCGTAAAGTATCGTTCCGCATAAGCAGGCTTATCAGGTACGACTCTTTCCGCCTGGACTAGATTTTCCTCAAGAAGAGACTGCTTTTAACTTAAAAGTTTTAAGCGAAAAATTCTATAAAAACGGTAAGAATAATCCATAATTAGCATGTGCAGATTGCACAGGCTCATATGGGATGACACTTAACGCACATATCTTAAGCCCAGTTTCCCCAAAACGAAACTCAAATTTAGTGTTTGTTTGAAAAAAAGAATTGACACAGTTTCTAGTGGTATGTCAGGCATATGCAAATGCCGTCAGTGATCTCACCGTGTTAACCAGTTTAGCAGGCCTACCCGGTCAACAGTTACACGTTCTACTGGACGAGATTGTGTTCCATTTGAATGAACTAAATATGAAGGCTTGCCGTAATATTCTCACAGAATATCGTTTTGCATTGTCGACCTCTGGAATACCAGGCTAGAATGCAAAAACACTATTAGAAAGAGTGAGATCACGATAAAAGAACACGAGGGCACAATGAGAACACGCGCGATCAGGAATCGCGATACTCATATCGCAATCTATAGTCGTAATATCTGGTCTCCGCTTCGTGTTTTCGCAATCTCGCCTGTGTTTCGTATAAGGTCGATCATTCTTATTCACGCATCTTGGCGTCGTAATAAAACAACTTCGTGTCGTGATTTCACATTAACGACCGTTCAATTATATTGACGAGAACGCACAAATAACGATGCGACGACACAATATTAAGATGCGCCGTCGCAAAATCACGAGTCGATATTGCGAGAATACGATGCGAAAAAGCGGAATAACGATGCTTGGTCAATTTATTTCCATCGGGATCTCGACTAATATCGAGATCTAAACTTCGCAATCTCGCCTTCCGGTTGCACATGCGCAGACATATCATACCATCGCTTCATTTATTTTTAATAAAATATATAGTATCAAGGCGCACTGAATACGTCATTATAATTGATAAATTGGATCACAACGTAAGTTTTGTTTTGTTTTATTATTTGACGTTATTAATGATACATTAAAGGCCCCAAGTCCTGTTTTCAAATACCCATATATTGAAAAGTATGTATTTGTAGTATCAATGGGAAATATTGGACAACGTAAAGACTATAGACAGTTTCACAAGTAGCACATTAATATTGTGCTTATTTAGACTTTATGTTAAGTGATTGAATGTAAACGGATTATAATTTTCTCCCGTTATAGTGTGAAACAACCTTTTTTGCTGGTATTAGTTCAGTTTAAAATGCTTTCGCTTGACATGTTGACACATGTTCGTATTTTTAAAATCATGTCAATAAATGGTTTTACTCACAGAACGATAATAATTATTTGGACTAGTCCAGAATAATAAAACAACAACAAGAAATAAGATTTGGTGAAAATTGCCCTGAACGGAATTCGCAACCGAGACTTGCGGAAACATAAACAAACTCGCTTTCACTGACACGTCTGCGCATGTGCAAACAAATAACGAGATTGCGAAGTTACTATCTTGATCTGATGTTCTCGAGATCACTACGGCATTATAGTAATATTGCATTCGAATCGTTGTTTCGCTATCTAGCCTCGCATTCTCGCCCTTGTAATTCAAAGACGCAGTTATCTCGCTCCTTCGTATCGTGTTCTTGTGTTTTTGCTTTCATTTTACATCGTTCGACAATGCGAAAACAAAGGTGCTTGACCTTGAATTGTACGTCATTGGAGAATGTAAATACCTCCAATAGAAAAATATTTAACAATGTTTAATATTAGCAATTTAAAAGATACGTATTCAGTTCATCAAATAAAGTCACCGACACGGCTTATGGTATAAAGAATTGACTGGCTTGAAAATGGTATATTAATTGCTACTACATGTACTACATTTAAGTATGATTTCATTTCGATAATTATTAACTCGGAATTTATTAAGTTGCTGAACGATTCAATGTTGAAGATAATCCAACATGTTGATAAATATGTGATATAACGTATACAATAATATATGTCAAAGCCGCTGATTCTTTTCAATAAGGTGTGTTTGAAATTACGGCGGTCGTTATTTATTAGCGATGCCAAGTGAACAATTATAACAAGTCAAACAAAATAATTAACTTGTTTGAGCGCGAAATAATTGATAGAAATTGGTGGAGTTATGCATATGTATTAGAAGTTGATCATACCATTTTGCATAAAGTGAGTTTTTTATTTTTTATTTATTAACATAAAGTTACGAACACACAAAGTAAATAGAAAGTCAGATTCATTTAGCAGCAAACGTTTCACATATATGATCATATGTATGGGAAAACGGAGCTTAATGCAAGTTCGTAAAGTGTCATCCCATAGTAGCCTGTGCACAGGCTAATCATGGACGAAACTTTCCTGTGTTATGGTATTTTTCGTTTAAAGGAAGTGCGCACTGTACAGGTTAATCTGAAACCGACATTAAACCCCGTTTTCCCAAAGCGATGCTCATATATCTTTGAAATGCTATTATATTAACTGAATTATTTACTGTTTGTGATTCACTGAAATAGCTTTTTCAGTTAAAAAACACAGCACCAGTCAGGTTAAGAACGAACAATATTTGTGAAAACATTATGTCATCACCCCGAAATACACGAATTTTGAGCGATTTGAATCCCCAACATTTAGACATGAAGGAACGATACAAATCAACACGTTGGGAATTAAAATGACTGCGACAGGATTTTAAAGCCACCAGGTCACTTTCCGCTTTTATGATATTTTTCGTTTAAAGAAAGGTTTTGTTAGCAAAAATGCAGTTTAGGCGGAAAGTGTCGTACCTGATAAGCATGAGCGAACTGCACAGGCTAATCAGGAACGACACTTTACGCACGTGCATTAAACCCCTTTCTCACAGAGCGAGGCACATATAGAAACATATGTTAGTTCTATAGTTACCTAACACAGGATACCAATCGGCTCGTAATATAGTTACCTAACACAGGATACCAATCGGCTCGTTATATACTTACCTAACACAGGATACCAATCGACTCGTTATATACTTACCTAACACAGGATACCAATCGGCTCCGTTTGTGATGCCAGCCTGAAAGTTATATATTTACCTAACACAGGATACCAATCGGCTCGTTATATAGTTACCTAACACAGGATATCAATCGGCTCGTTATATACTTACCTAACACAGGATACCAATCGGCTCGTTATATAGTTACCTAACACAGGATACCAATCGGCTCGTAATATACTTACATAACTCAGCATACCAATCGGCTCGTTATATACTTACCTAACACAGGATACCAATCGGCTCGTTATATACTTACCTAACACAGGATACCAATTGGCTCGTTATATAGTTACCTAACACAGGATACCAATCGGCTCGTTATATAGTTACCTTACACAGGATACCAATCGGCTCGTTATATACTTACATAACAGAGCATACCAATCGGCTCGTTATATACTTACCTAACACAGGATACCAATCGACTCGTTATATAGTAACCTAGAACAGGATACGAATCGGCTCGTTATATATTTACCTAACACAGCATACCAATCGGCTCGTTATATACTTACATCACACAGCATACCAATCGGCTCGCAATATACTTACCTAACACAGGATACCAATCAGCTCGTTATATAGTTACCTAACACAGTATACCAGTCGGCTCGTAATATACTTACCGTACACACGATACCAATCAGCTCGTTATATAGTTACCTCACACAGAATACCAATCAGCTCGTTATATAGTTACCTAACACAGGATACTAATCAGCTCGTTATGTTGTTACCTAACACAGGATACCAATCGGCTCGCTATATATTTACCTAACATAGCATACCAATCAGCTCGTTATGTTGTTACCTAACACAGCATACCAATCGGCTCGTTATATACTTACCTAACACAGGATACAAATCGGCTCGTAACATAGTTTCCTAACACAGCATACCAATCAGCTCGTTTTATAATTACCTAACACAGAATACCAATCGGCTCGTAATAAAGTTACCTAACACAGCAAACCAATCGGCTCGTAATATACTTACCCAACACAGGATACCAATCAGCTCGTTATATAGTTACCTAACACAGCATACCAATCGGCTCGTTATAAAGTTACCTAACACAGCATACCAATCGGCCCGCTATATACTTACCTAGCACAGGAAACCAATCGGCTTGTAACATACTTACCAAACACAGGATACCAATCGGCTTGTTATATACTTACCTTACACAGGGTACCAATCGGCTCGTTATATACGTACCGAACACAGGATACCAATCGGCTCGTTACATACTTACCGAACACATGATACCAATCGGCTCTTTACATACTTACCGAACACAGGATACAAATCGGCTCGTTACATACTAACCGAACACAGGATACCAATCGGCTTGTTACATATTTACCTAACACAGGATACCAATCGGCTCGTTATATACTTAACTAGCACAGGATACCAATCGACTCGTTATATACTTACCTAACACATCATACCAATCGGCTCGTAATATACTAACCTAGCACAGGATACCAATCGGCTCGTTACATACTTACCTTACACAGGATACAAATCGGCTCGTTATATACTTACCTAACACAGGATACCAATCGGCTCGTAATATACTTACCTAACATAGGATACCAATCGGCTCGTTATATACTTACTCAACACAGCATACCAATCGGCTCGTTATATACTTACCTAGCACAGGATACCAATCGGCTCGTTACATACTTACCTAACACAGGATACCAATCGGTTCGTAACATACTTACCTAACACAGGATACCAATCGGCTCGTTATATACTTACCTAGCACAGGATACCAAAATGCTCGTTATATACTTACCTAGCACAGGAAACCAATCGGCTCGTTATATACTTACCGAACACAGGAAACCAATCGGCTCGTTACATACTTACCTTACACAGGGTACCAATTGGCTCCGTTTGTAATGCCATCCCGAAAGTACATTCCTGCGCATTCAGTGCCATGCGTTATAGCCATAGTGTGGTGTGACCTCGCGTAGGTCAGAGCTCAATACTTGAAAGTGTCGTCATCCGGGCTGTCGACGGTCGTCCGGGTCCACTGAATGTGGCGGCTTCAAAAAGAAAGTATACGTTAGGCATTGAACACCAAGTAAACACAACTAGCGCAATATAATAATGTTCAATTTAAATTCAATTAATGTCGCATTCTCTGTTATTGTGTTGTCTTTACAATTCTACAAAGCTTACGAAAATACATACGACTGTTGAGATAAAAGTACTAGGGGTAGTTTGCCACCATAGCAGCGCCATGCAAGTTAGCAGAGAGTACAAAATTGTAGTCGTCCAGCCAGTCTATCACGTGCTGCGTTTCCGGTTGGACGGGTTTCACTGCCTCGTCGTGAACAAGATCGGGGAAGTTTCGATTCAAGTCATTCCCATTGGCGTTGTTCCTGAATAGGAAAGAACATGGTTAACACAGCATCTAAAATAGTTTCTGATAAAAAATAAATACAAAAATTACAATTTTTATATTCTTTCCAACAACAATTGCGGCGTTCTTATACCACATTATTTTGTGTTCGCAAGCGTTTTCTTCTATCTAACCAAGTGGCCACGTTGAAATGCATATATGACCATGATTGGATCTCGGCCGATTTATCATTGTGATAAAGGATATGAACACATTTTATGAAAATTATGATTTGTGACTCTACGAGGGAATTTTGGCGATCCCAAACGATCACGGTGAGCGAAATTGCGCCTCGGTGAGATTGGGATTAAAACATATATTAGCCTTGCTCTGGAAAAACAGGGCTTAATGAACGAGCGTAAAGTGCCTTCCATGATTCTTCTGTTCAGTCAGCACAGGACACTTTCCGCTGTTATGGTATTTGTCGTTTAAAGGAAGTCGCTTCTTAGCCAAAAAAAACGGTTAATTCTGAAAATGTCGTCCCCGAATAGCCTGTGTTGTCTGCACAAACATTAAGCCCCGTTTTACATGAACGATGTAAAAATGGATTCGAATATAAAAAAAACAAATCTTTATGTACGTGCATACACCAACCAGCCTAAGGTTCCTGTACAACGACCCTCCACAGATACGCTGTAACCATCGGGGTTCATGGACGGCATGATGTGCACAGTGGTCGTGTTCAGGAACTGGGTCAGGGTAGTATTGGTGCCGTAGGACGTCACGTACAGGTCAATCAAGTGCAACAACATCTCTCGAGTGACGGCCTGAGCAGTTGAACGGGAGGCATACTGCATTATATTATTATTCTAAACATTGTCGCCGCACACATCATAACATTGTAAAAAGCAATGCTTTTTTATGATTTGTTTGTTTTAATCACATTTAAAAAATCTTGTCGATGGTATATTGCTTCCGTCGTTTGGTTTTTAATGTCATTCCAAAAGCTCAAAACATACAGCCCAAAGGCATAGTGTAGTGCTGACTACTTTGTCATAACAATGATCCATTATACGAATACACCGCTCATTCTTAATGACTTAATGTTTTGTTGTCGCCATGGAAACTAGAATAATTACTTCAGATGAACATACGTTTCAGAAACATAGACACATATTTAGGGTTAATTGAAATTCAAGACTGTGTCGACCCTATAATGCATTATTCAAGGTTAGGTTACAGTGAATCAGTATAATGCTCAGTCAGTTGATGCTGCTATATCAAAGCGATATCGGCAAGTAATATTTTCGTGTAGAAATAATCAAACATATGAGCCTCGCTCAGTAAAAGGGAGGTTTAATGCAGGTGCGTAAAGCGTCGTCCCAGATTAATCTGTGCAGTCCGCATGGGCTTATCAGGGACGACACTTTCGCCTTAACTGGATTTTCGCTAAAAAGTGACTTTCTTTAAACGAAAAATATCACAAAAGCGGAAAGTGTCGTTCCCGATTAGCCTTTGCGGGCTGCACAGGCTCGAGGCTCATATATTTATAAGGTTCAAACCATATTGCTCCACTGGCTATTCTTAAACAAATACTTCACGTCACGTGTAATTATTAAGTAACGATTATTTTTACAAATTATATTAACAAAATGCATGCATATTGATTTTATTATCATCTACCGGTATAAACACTGACGCTGTTCTCTCTATGTATGTAACTTTATTTCGTTATGAATAGAAACCACTGACAAAAATGGAATATAAACTACGCCTTATTAAAAATAAAAAGGAAAAAAAAATACTCAATGGTTTCTGACTATACATCAAATAATTCGGAAACTGTCAGAAAAGTCTACAAGATTGGATAAAGTAAACTGTGCAGTTCGCAGAGGCTAATCAGGGACGACAATTTCCGCTTGTATGGAATTTTTCGTTTAAATGATGTCTCTGCTTAGCGAAAATCAAGTTTAGGCGGAAAGTGTCGTCTCTGATTAGCCTGTGCGAACTGCACAGGCTAATCTGGGATGACACTTTACGCACATGCATTTTGTCCAGTTTTCACAGAACGCGACACATATGAGGGTATTTAGAGGCCCAATAGAGTAAAATACCTCAGGAAAACGTTTGATCGCCTTAACGCATAGTTACCTCATTGCCGTGTATATTTCCCGATATATTTCACGTGCGGTCGGAGATCAATATTTAAAAACGAGCTGCCGATCGCCAGTACCCAAATGTCTTCACCTGGTAGGAAACATAGAACCGAGCAGCGCTCTGAGAAAACGAGCCTTAATCCATGATTAACGAGCAGGCTAATCAGGGACGACACTTTTCTCTTTTATATAATGTTTCGTTCGTTTAAAGGAAGTCCCTTCGCCACAAAAATGCAGTCAGTGCGGAAAGAATCGTCCCTGATAAGCCTCTGCGGACTTCACAATCAAGGACGACATTTAACGCACATGCATGAAGAGTTACTTATAACAGTGACAAGTTTAATGGTATGTATTCAGCGTGGTTTCATAGCATCAAAGGTATATATATTTTGAAAGTGACAAAGCTGTTTGGAATTAAAGTACTTTTTTTCTTTTTACCATGTTATCAGCCATTAAACAACGATTTGGACTGTTGATGTACAGCAGTCGAACCATGAGGGTTCTGGTACGATTAAAATAATTGCAAGGCACTAAAGCGCCACAAAACTGTGAAGAGGACTTCGTGTCAGTTGAGAAAAGAAGGCAATTTAAACAAGTTTCATAGACTTAAAAAAAAACAGACAAAGTGTCATCTCAAATAATCATGGCCGACAATTTCCGCTTGTATTGTATGTTTCGTTCAAATTAAGACTCTTCTTGAATAAAATATAAGATAATGTCGTCCTGATAAGCATGTGCTGACTGCACAGGCTAATCTGGAACGACACTTTACGCACATACATTAAACCCCCTTTTCACAGAGCGAGGTTCATTTAGTGATAACAAGCGTCATAACACTGCCGACAAAAAAAACCTTTAACATATCGGCTGTTTAATGGATAATCATCCAATCATTGTCGTATGCAATGATTTTCATTGGCAAACAGCGTAGACCCAGATGAGACGCCGCATGATGCGGCGTCTCATCTGGGTCTGCGCTGTTTGCTTAGGACATACGTCGTTTTTAAAATATTCTATATAAAATGCTATTCAAATAAGAGTCGAGTACATATTTGCACATTACATATTGTGTCCAACGGTAACACGTCTGCACCAAGGAAAGGAAACAGTGTGTATTATAGTTTTCTTGATATTATCATTTTTGGACTATTTTAAATAGAGTACATCAAATACGTACTTAACATGAGTTAGCTAATACAGTTAATGTCATTTGTCAAAAATACAAAAAAAATGTGAAAAGTTCTTTTTAATTGACAAATATTGTTGATTACTGCGACCATTTTTCGATTGCAATTTTATAAAATAAACTCCGTGTATGCAATATGAATAAGACAATTATTAAGGATCATTTTTGTTTCTTATCGGAAGTTATACGAGCATCACGTACGAATGAGAAATAAAGCCTTATTAATTCAATAACCTTATCACATGTGATAATATTTAGTTCTTTTTTATCGAGTCCATCGTGTACTATTGCTAGTTTTATCATCTTAAAAACTCATAACGGTCTAACCCGTAAGAATGTGGTCAAAAATCAAACACAATTCACCACTCTCTCAGTCAAACTCTAATAACACAGGATTAAGACCAAAGAAAAATATGAACAACATTTTATTGAAATCTTTAATCATTTGTCTTCAGCTATTTCAAATTACAGCATCCCACATGAACACACAACATTTTTATCAACGATTAAATTCGAGTGGGGTTTCACAAACGCCCCACGACATCGGCCGTGGCTAATTATTAGATGGTCATGCCAACGGCTACGAAAATAAAAGTTTGCTCATGCTATCAGCTGAGACAATGTAAAATGGCATGATGAGATGTGAACGTTACTCCTTGACCATATTCGATAGAACTATCAGCTATATTAATCACACAAACAGTTTTAAGATTTTCATTCGTATTTTGAAATAAAATGGGATGGGTGAGTGGATTTCTTTTTAAATAATTCATACTTTGACATAATTGAAACAAGTCATTTACACGCAATATATCTTCACATCATGTAGCGTACACTTGACTCTCGCTATGCCGAAGTCGGATATATCGAAGTTATGGAAATTTCAAAAATAAAAGTTCATTGCCTTCTCAAATTTGAGATACAAGTTTTTTTAATTGAAAAGCATGAATGCATTTACACTTAAAGACAGCTTCATGCAGGTTGAAAGTAATGTTGGAATCTCATACTGGAGAGCTTACAGAATCGTTTTTTACCTGTATCTAGTTATAACTAGTCAGAAGTGTACATCATATAAATCGGGTTACTCGAATATTTTTTCTCTCGAAATAATTTGTATGGTTTATGAACTTCGACATTTCGAGATTCCACTGTACTTCGAAGGAGATTGTCAAATGTGTGTGACATGAGTTGTACTATATGATTTCCTTCTATCCTTTTCTTAAAATAGCGAAAATTATGGCAAATATCTTATTACGAGCTAACTTTCGATCTATATCGGTTGCAGATTTCTTTCAAGATAGTTCCATTTGGAATTTAAGGACCATTGATAATGCATATGTGATTTGTCTGTACGACTGAATATAGTTGAAACTGTATAGCACTCACACATTCAAATACATTCACAAGTTGAACGTTTAATTATCCCGAAGATACGGAATCCGGATAGTGCCATCTATCATCTCGCCCTTTTTTTATCAAGGGCGACATACGATACACGAAGTTACACACGATATTTAGCACGATACACGAATCGACGTGCGAGAATGTACCACGAAATATCTCCCTTGTGTAGGTAGCCCAAAAGCGATATATCGTGGTAAATATCGCGTGTCGCTTTGAGTATCGCGCAAAATATCGTGGGTCACTTCGTGTATCGCACAAAATATCCTGTGTCGCTTTGAGTATCGCGCAAAATATTGTGTCTCGCGTTCAAAGGGCGATACACGATATTTTGCGCGATACACGAAACGAAACACGATATTTTGCTCGTACTCAAAAGTTTGCTGTGACAATACGCCTCTAACACTTGTCTAGAGCTCTGTAATAAAACATAAACCGCTCCTACTTAACAAACGCAAACATCGATATATTCCATTTATTTATGTTTTAAACTTCTCTGTGTAAGAAGATCATTCAGGAAATAGTTTTAAATTATTACAAAACATACAATCTTTGGACTGGATCTCGGATACAAATCATTAAATATAAAATCCTGGCTTACCGCTGTTCTGTATAATACGAGAAAATGACTACCCGGAAAAGAAGGGAAGCTACCTACAGAATCAGCGCGATATTGCTCAATTTTGTATATAATAGCAAATGTTTTTTTTTTTTTAAATAACAGCTAGTTTTTCCATTAAAAGTTCCATTGGGTAGGAAATATAAGTATGTTCTTCACCGGCAACAAGATGAGAATACCAGTCGTTATAACGATTAAGGATTAGACACAATAAGTTTTACCCAATCTGTATACGTCTAAATCCATGAGCAACCTGTCGCTGGGCAATGTTTTGTGCCATGCTAAAGAGTCATTTAAACGTAAGGATGATAACCAATGTCAACACGATCTCGTACCCCAATCCAAGCTCAGGACTTACCGGCAAATTAAACACGAATTTGGCTATGAACATTATGTATGTATGCCACTACCAAAGCACTTAAGATCTTACATTGCTCAAATAAGAAAAGGCACCTTGCCGCTGAGAATTGAAACCAGGCGGTTTAGAAACTCAAATATAGAAGAGAGACTGTGCGTATTGTTTTATGAAACCAATCAGGTTGAAACGGAATACCAGTTCTTATTTGAATGTCCATTCTACCTTTGTTTAATAGTGTCTTTTTATAATTGTGTATCAAAGATTAAACCAAACATAATAAACATTCCGTATAGCGAGAGACTAGAATGTATGCTGACTGATGAGAGACTTATTTATTTAATCAAGAATGCTATATAAAACGCTCGGAAGCATTATAAATATCCGACAAACATTAAAAACACATCAGTATGTGCATAATACTAATTAATATTACTTATTTTTACTCAAACTACAATGATTGTTATTCCACTTTTTAATAATTAACAGAAGTAACTCATCTTTCATAAAAAACCGTGTAACTAATAATAATGGTCACGTGATATCACTTAGCCAATGAAAAACGCGTATTCTGTTCGACACCAATACATATGAGTTAATACGTGTGGATACGTGTGTACCCTATGATTCACATTTTGTGTATATATTTGCTGTTCGAACGAGATATAACACTCTTCGAGTGATGCTTGCTTATTATTCAGAACAGAAAATACTGATCTCTTTACATTAAAGGCATGGTTTGTATGCTGATTAGTAATCAACGTAAGTGTTGACTGAAATAGTATATATATTCATGTACCGGTACATTAAATGAATACAAAATATATACCATTTAATTAATTACTTCACCTCCTGTTTTGACTGTTCTTTGTGTATAACCTTCCCAACTACAAACACAAAATGTGACTCGTCCTGGAAAAACACTGGGTTTAATGCATGTGCGTAAATTGTCGTAACGGATTAGCCTGTGCAGTCCGCACAGGCTAATCAGGGGCTACACTTTCCGCTTTTATGGTATTTTCTGTTTAAAGAAAATATTTTCTACCCTTAAATCCAGTTCAAAATGTGCGGCTGCACAGGCTAATCTGGGACGACACTTTACGCACATGCTTTAAACCCNCATTTACAAAGATAATAAACTATTATAGTTATGTCAATTGTTTTATGCAACACAGTTTTCATAGTGTTTCTTTACAAGCATGTTCTTTTATATTTGCCTAACTGCGTTTCATGTATGTTAATATGGGCGAAATGTCTATCTTCGATTGACCATTTGAATGTTCAAACGTCAGATGTTTTTCACTGACGCGGCAACTCCTGTAGAGAAAACGCAGCTGCTGCTCCCTTCTATAGATATGGATATTCACAAAAAGTTTATCTATGTTGTGAACTGTGACATTTTCAATACAGATCATCTCATTGAATCGTATTATTCCTGTTCCAGAATGCAACTTTGTGCGTTTCGTCTGTTTTCGGTCACCAATTCTAGCTTTAATCTTGATGAAGTACTTACACCTATTGTTTAATTCTTCTAAATGATCATCAGATATCGTGTATCGAGTTATCGATCGAATGTTAATTTCCAGTTTCCGGTAAATAACTTGATGCTGATAACTCATCTCTAATGTTCCAAATCTATTCGCAATATCAGTTTCGCTTTCGCAAATAGCCTCTTTCAAAGCAAACGTTTGAGACGGCAAAAATGGGTACATGTTTATGTCGTGTACAGGTCGACCGACTGGATTTATAGAACCTACGCTTGTTTCGCTGGTCGACAGTGGATTGGCAAGAAGGCGCTTAATAGGTATGCGTTTTGTTACTGTTTCCTCGAACGCGGGCGTCTGGTAGTTAGGAATGAACACCCCAGCCTGTCTATAAAGCGCTGGATCAAGTTGGCCAATAGTTGAGAGGTCACGTATGGAAGCATGATCGGAGTCCAAAGAAGAGTAAGATCGGTTCACTTTTGTATTAGTCGTACGATTGTTATTCATATTTGAGGATTGTGATGGAGATTCTAACGAATAGTCTTGCGTCACTGTATTTTTATCTATGGAATGTTGCCCAGGCGTGCTGTGACTTGAATAATTCATAGCGCGTTTATTAGAATAATACGCATTCAAGAATCGTTTTCTTTTTTCCCGTGATTCGTAGTCCATATCGTTGCTCTGTCGTCTCCTATGGATGAACATATTAGCCTCAGATAAAAGTTGTTTACCTAAGTTGACTTTTTGGTCAATGGCCTCAGATATTGACTCTCGTACTGTATCAAGTCTAGAAACAAAATTCTCTGCACTAGCACCTGTACAATTTTGTCTCGCATTAACCGCACTTCCATGTTTACGTCGCCTTTCGCTATTGGTATGTCCTCCGAACGCTCGTGCAAACTGCGAAGCTAGTGATTCGTCTGTAACGTTATGTAGAAAAGCTGGTAAACTTGCCACAGACGTCGCTTTCTGATGCGCTTCATTTATAACAGACTTAAACATGTCCGAAGTATCAACTTTATCTCCCAAATCTGAGTTATCCGCAAACGGCGACGCAGACAGTTAAACAGCTGTTTCGATTTTCGTTTTTAGTTCATCAAAAGCGCTGAAGCGCCGTTGAGTGTCGGGCCACTCTCTGTGCGATCGCAACTAGTTTAATGTATCAATTCGTAGGCGCCTGACGACACATCTGCACCGTTGCTTCTCCTTACAGCTTAAGTAGCCTGCAAACGACACACCCGTCAGCAGGCAAACTGTCATATACGTCACTATCAATAACAAGATGGAAAAACGACCGCTGTGCGATAATTGAATGATTCACTTGTTCTAACCTAGTTCACAACGACACACCCGTTCAGCAGGCAAACTGTCATTGATGTCACGATCAGTAACAAGCTAGAAAAACGACCGCTGTGCGAAAATGGAATGATTCTCTTGTTCTAACCTAGTTCACACCCTATGCATCATAACAATTATAACAATCAAAGATGCATATAATGTATGAAAGTGGCCATTATTAGCGAATTATAAGAGACTATATATCAAAATCTCATAAAAACTGACATAAAATACAACATAACATAAGATATTACACTTATCAAAATAAAATGTATCTATTTAAAGTTTAATAATTTTTATGTTCAATATAAAACTATACTTATCTATTTATATTTTAAAACTGTATTAATTTCTGCTAATTAAGACATTTAGGTATTTATCTAAAATGGTATTAAAACATGAAATTAAGAGCTGATGTTTTTAAGTTTCTAACGTACGTGTCGTGAGAAAATACCACTCCGATCGCATTTGCAACATTCGGCTTGACGTGGAAAGTATACCTCTGACGCAAAATGGGCTCCGCATTCAAATGTGGTCGAATTTAACAACAAAGATGTGTATACACAGCTGAATTATGTCGTTAACTTAAAGGTTCTTAACTTGTACTGATGTAATTTGTTAAATTACCGGAATTACTCTAACGTTTTAAACACTGAACAATTCTTATTTGTTTGTGCCCGAAAATTTAGATACTTAACAATATTCCCAAAATACAGTGCATTGGATGCTCCTGTGAATAACATCTATGAAAAATAGCGTGATTGTATATCCCACACCGTTCAGCAATAATTATTAAAGGGTATTTGTCCAATCAATTAAAAAAAGATCGATTGTATCTACTTTATTTTACCGAAATATATTCAAAGGCTTTAACTGACCACATAGTTTGATGATAAGCATTTAAGAATCTGTAGTACGAATTGTTGATTTGCACCCAATCAAACGGTAGAAATTTTGTCGTAGATAATTGTGAATTGACACTAATCAATAAATCATTAATTTTCATGATCAATCAAATGTACATATTTGGTACTAATTAACATGTTACAGTTGTTCCTGAAGTGACTTACACAAAAGGTTGGAATGCATTAATCAGACATTATACTTCCTTACTATGATCACTTCATTAATTATCGGATGAGGCCATTGTATATTAGTGGTTTACACACCCATCTACCAAAATAACGCAAATATAACGGTCCAGTGACTTTTAACATTCATCTGCCACGTTTTATAACCGTTATCAGTTTTTAAAACACCTACTAGGTGATGCTTCACCGGATTTACGCAAATGAGTTGATTTTTTATCAAAATGCAAGTCTCCGAAAAGTTAAAGTCATTAACTATTTGGGAAAATTTAGGTTACCGAAATATTGGAGTCACACAATACAATTATTTAGGCTTAAAAAGAGGGTGTCCGAAAACTTAGAATGTTCAAAAACGTACAGTAATATCGGTAATATAATTATTTTTGAAATTTTGCTAACTTGTATTTTTGACATTTACCTGATGCAAAATGATATATTTCATGACATAATACTACTACTGTATCTTTACGGACGTTAGTCTATTAATAATTTCCCTGAAAATAAACTTAAAATTATCTATATATATATATAAACAGATTTTATACATATATATTATATATTTATGTCGAATATATTTGTTTTTTGTTAGGTGTCCATATGAGTATAATATATGATATATGATACTTTGACAAAAAGGGGCTTAATAACGCTAAACGAATATTGACCACATAAAAAGTACCTAAATGGCCTACAGTAACCGTTTTGATACACAACGGTAAAGAATTTTCAGCAACAAAAGAACTTGTTTGTATGCTTAACTTAATACAATTTTTAGCATAACGGTAAATTGTACTCATTAAGCCATATTATTTTATGTAATGTAAGTGTGGTATCTATACGCATAAAAACACACAAAAACTATTCGTTTTTTTTGCAATTGAATTATTTCAGGACATATGTGTCGCGTTCTGAGAAAACTGGGCATAATGCTTGTTCGTAAATTGTCATCCCAGATTAGCCTGTGCAGTCCGCACAGGCTAATCAGGGACGACAATTTCCACCTAAACTGGATTTTCGCTAAGAAGAGACATGATTTAAACGAAAAATTTCATAAAAGCCGAAATTGTCGTCCCTGATTAGCCTGTTTAATGCATGTTCATAAAGTGTCGTTCCACATAAGCAAGTGCACTCCGCACAGGCTTATCTGGGGCGAAAATGTACTCACATGTATGAAATAGTGAAACTGAAATAAAGATGCACATATAACATATATTGCAGTTTGATGGCATTGCTTAGTACGTTCGTTGTTCTGTGTTTATTACATGTTATCACCTCGAAACATAGTTGTTTATTATGTCATGTGCAATAGTCTAACCGTTCTATAATGACGGACGTTTTGTTGTGTGCATATAACGTTTCGTCGAGTGCATTTTGCAGTTTATGGTTTGTGCATTTATCAAGTTTTTTTCTGCAATAGCGTCAGTTCGAGTTGTGCATCTGTCGTGTTTATTGCGTTGCGATATGTGCATTTTTCATTTTGTCTTCTTCATCAGTCTAATTAACGTCATTTAGTTTTGCGCAAACATCATTCTGGTCTTTAGGTAACGTGTAATGTGTATTTGCCAAACTCGTAATGGACAACATTTTGTATACAAAACATTGTTTTATAAAGTAAAATTTCATTATTTTGTGTGCATAAATCAAGTTGTGTTGTTCTCACTTCATTTTGTTTTGCGCGTTTGTCGTTTCTTTCTTTACAATTTATCATTATTTTATATTTATATATCAAATTGTTCTTGTCTTAATTTGTACAATCATCTAGAGATATCTTTTCATTCTGTACATTTGTCATTATATTGTGTTAAATTAACAATTAATTAAATGCTTATTTCATTCTGTCTATAGAAAAATCGTTTCGTTCTGTACATGTGTAATCATGTCATGTTCATTTGTTAGTCGTTCTGTGTACAGTTTATTCTGTCATAAGACTGATCGCTTCGTTCTGTAAATTTGCCATAATGGTATATGCATTTATCAAGTTATTCTAAACCAACTAACGTTTTCCATACGCATTTTTACCAATATTATATTATGTTAATGTATCAGGTTGTTTTATGATACAAAAAAATCATGTCAACCCAACGTTTCGTTCCGTAATTTTCCATGTAAAATATCAAAAGTCTAATTAAACACATCATACACATGTTTGGCCTGTTATAAAAAGTATTGCATAGCCATTAATCATATTTTCAATTATTAGTTTTATGTGTGTCTGTCTCATAAGCAAAACGTGTCCTTTCCACACCTGAAACTGCTATATTATTAATGTCAGAAGGTAAAGTACGTATATTTATGCCTGTCATATTTTGCGAACCATTTAGCACGATCTGTTCATTTTCTCATTGGTGTCTCTTGTTTAATCGCCCAAGGTACACTATGCTCTGATTCTTATAAGTACTTGTTTTTTCTTTCTTTTTATGATTATTTAAAAATATTTAGGAAATTAATGACGTTTAAGATATAAACAAAAAATCCATGAAAAGTCTATTTAATAAGTATGCATTAAATATGTATCGCTCTTATAAACTAAAATACTAAAAACAGAACAAAATGATGTTACTTCAAAACAGGATTAATTAAGAACATAACAACTTGATAAATGCACATAACTTGATGACAAATATAGACATCGAAAGGATAAATCCACATGGCAAAATAAAATAAGCACACTACAACTTGACACCAAAAAGATGAATGTTAATAAGGAAACGACCTTACTTCATGAGAAAACGAAGTTAACAAAAAAACAACTTTATAGATGCACATTACATAGCATTACAGGACGATACGTTGTTTATGTATGACAAAATGAAGTAACAACTTAACTAATGAACATATCATATTGACAAATGTTCGTAACAAAACGATGTTTCTTCACGACAATATGCAGATAACCAAGAACAAATTGGCGAATGAACATAACGTACAGACCAATGACATCAAAAGGCAGCATTGGCCTAACACAGTATTGCTTTATTGGTGTCTTCCATACGTTGTTCATTATAAGGTAAATATACTCGTTCCAGGTGCGGATCCAGGATTTTCGGTCTACCAGACACACACAGCGAATTGTCTTTATTACCGAAAGGCTGTTACGGGTTGTCTAAGCGACGACATGGGACTATTCCGTTTATGATCGAAACGAAACGAAGTCGAAAACTCCGTTTCGTTCCGTTTTATCGCCAGCTGGTCGATCATAGGCGTCCGGCCCAGTTCTACCGTAAGTTATTTTCTAAGTAACATACTCCGCTACCTCTCCATGACTAGGTATTTTATGAGAATGGCTTTGAAATAAACACAGTAACATACACTGATACGTCTCCACAGCATGGAGTTGAGGTCACAACATAAACAAAATCCGTTCTTTCTTCACAGCTGTTTTTTTTTTATGGAGCTTGATTTAAGTTCAACATAGTTACAACATACGCTATCCATTCACAACTATTAGTAAGCATGAAAAAAATAAGTTGGCCGAAGAAACATTTAAATACAGTAGGCGTTTAAGACTTAAAGAATTTTTCAATAACTAAAATAACCCTGATACCAAATCTACTATTATTAATAATGCTGAAGACTTTACATGGCCGTTTTTCAATAAACGCGAATCTACATTTACTCCTTTCGCCGGTAGAGACATGTACCTTGACTTTTATATCACAGCTATCACAAAAGAAATATTACAGTCCGCTAGTAAAAAACGACAGTATAGTAATATTACTAAGGAGGAACTAGCTTCACTTCGAAAACTGTCCCAATATGATAGCATTGTTATCAAGAAAGCCGACAAATCTAACACTAGTTTGATAATGACCAAAATAGATTACAAAAAACGAAGTTTTACGTCAACTAAACAATATAACTCATTACGAAAAACTACCCAGCGACCCATCAGAAAATGTATTTTTTTATCATTAATTGCATTGAAAATAAACAAAAATCACATGCCAGCATTGTTAAAGGACTTGATGCGTTACCACTGGATATAAGGTCTCCATCTTTCTACATTTAACCAAAGATTCTCCAAGAAACAAATGGAAATCTTACACTTAAATACCCCGGTCGTCCAATATTATCAGCATGTAATTCACCTACGGAGAATATTTCTAAATATAGAGACTCAATTTACAAAAAAGTTTGAACAGTTCACGTGCGTCCAGTGCCTGCGATAGAATACGTTGCTCCCATTGTAAATCCATACACATTCGAGAAAATTTTAAAAGTTCAGTAACAAGCGAGCAGTTTAATTTACGGAAAAATGTGAACTGTGCATCTAAAGATGTAATATACCTCATTACATGTAAACAGTGTAAGAAGCAGTACGTTGGACAAACCATGCGACCGGTGTCAAAGAGAATGAACAGTCATCGATTTGACATAACAAACTTGTATGACCCTGCATTTTCAACATTGGTCGCATCACATTTTAATGAAGATCAGCACAGTGCAAATGACTTTTCCTTTATGCCAAGTGATGTTGTTAGTAACAACATAAATTGTCTGTGTAAAGAAACTTACTGGATACATAGACTTAAAACATTATACCCTATGAATAACAAAGTTCTTTTCAACATAAAAGACTAGCTCTGCAATTTAATTTAGCTAACCTTTGATTTTTCCTATTAGTATTTATATATATATAATTTTATAGGAAATTGAGTATTCTTGAATCCGAAAGTTAAGCTTTATTTTATTGACGTTCATTTTATTCACGTACATTGTCCCGCAATTTAATGTACGTTAAGTCAATGACGTAACATCCGCTTTCTGTTATAAGTTGTGTTATCCTGATGTAGGCGTAAGCCGAAACGTTGATAAAAAAGGAAAACAAAATTGTGTCTTTGTTGGATTTATCATACTTTAAGAATGAGTATGGATTTTCGTCAGGGCAACATACCCGAACCCTCTCAACAACTAGTAATTTACGATAAATGGTTTGAAACCAACATAATAACAGAGCCCCTTCCCCTAACTCTCCATAACAAGGTATTTACGAAGCTTCGATTTCAAGCTAACACAGTAACACACTTCGCTACCTAACCACAGCTAGATGTTTATAAAAACATAGACTCTTTTCAAATACAGAAACTAAAATCTTTATCAAAACGCATATACACGGTATTTTGAGAAAATATTTTTTTGGTGGCATACTTAGATTAATAAGATGATACAAAACATTGCATACAAAATTGACCAAATTTCATACATAACCTCAACACTTTCTATTTCAAAATATCCCCAATTTTTGCGATTAATCTTTTTTTTTAATTTGGTTTAAGTCCTCATTTAAGTGATCAATATCGCTTAAGTGTATGGTTGCATATTCCTGCATATAATAATGTAAAACTGTTCGTAGACACTTGCATGTTTATTGAATCAACCACTTGTGGAACTTACGACTTTACAGAGTGTAACACAAACAAAGAGTTTGTTTCTAGGATTGAATTCACTGGAAGGTTATCTTTGATTCTGTTCAATGCGTCACTGAATTATTATAAATAGAATGTCCAAAACAGGAGAAGAAAAACAAGGGTTTCCCTTTGTTAAGAAGGTAATATTTGTTTTTATAATTTTATTTACAGAATTGTATGGTTTGGGAAGTATTAAATGTTTGGATCTGGATAATAGAAGATACCATTTACCAAATCTGGCTTTTACTCGACTGTGGACAGCTCTTGAGTCAGTTTCCTGGGTAGAACCAGTACATGGTGTCTTTGTTGGGCGATCTAAAGAACGCTTGGGGACAACCGTGGGGATGGAACCCATGACCTCCCGGTCAATAGGTGGACACCATATACACTACGCCACGGCGACTGTATAGAAAATGTATGGAAAAAGTTCTCTGCAGATTGTATTCAGTGGTGGTAGATCCAAATTATTAAATAAGAATACGTCTATTTGTTGGATGAACTTTAATGGTCTCTATCAACAATGATCAAGATCTGAAAAGATAAGAAACNCATAATAAAAAAGTATATCCATGTGAATATTTTGAGTTAATTTGGTGTTCAAAATGTAGAAAAATAACAATGGTATCATTTAAATAAATTGGTTGCAATGGAAGCAAATGTGATACACAACACAAAATTGTATATTTCCATATGTTATTATTTTTATTTGAACAAGTAAATGCATTTTAAACTTAACCAAATTACATTTACTTATAATAAGTAAGGCATTTTAACTCAAAAAAGTAATTAAAATTGTACAAAACATAAAAATCTTACGGCCTTATTGTTTAACAAGTACTTACCCGTAATCTCATTTACTTTTGAAATCTTACATGTATAAGGCTTATACATGTACGATTATAATAAGCCATTCCTTTGATCACAAAACTAAAAATAAAGATCAAAGGGAATTGTGCACAGATAGTAAAACTGACCATTTTCCAAATTTTAGTCACAGATACAAAATAAAAAAAATACTGTAAATCAGGGAGCAAAATGCCACTAATGATGTAGACTCAAACTGAAAATACATCCTTTTTATGAGTAATCATCATGTGTAATGGATACACTTATAAAGATTAATGATTGCATAATTTTTAATGATTCTGTTCTCTCTGTTAAATTGTGTAATTTCACATGGATCAAATATATCAAGTATAAAATGAATGCTTTAATATAATATTCAGGATGGCCGAGTGGAAAAGGTAAAATAATTTAAGGACCCCCATGGATACTCATATTTTTCTGGTGTTTTCATCTCTTCTTAAATTCTATTTTGAGGTTAAAATCTAGCAATTTAAGGCTTCTACTGACATACTTAAAAAATGTCTAAATCTGTGAACAGTTCCATTAAAGGTTAAAACCCTTTGGATGTCAGCTTATTGTTATTTTGATTACCATTACAATCAACATAACATAGTTTAGGTATTAAATATGTCAAACTCTAAATTAAATGCATCACTTCAACACTGATTTCTCTTAAGTTTATACAATTATTTCTATAATAAAACTGTGTTTGTGTTTAAAAATAATAATTATCAATTATTTTAGTTTTACACTTCAAACAAAAATCCAGCATGTACATGAAAATGTTTTCTAATTATAATAATATAGGTTTGAATTTCAATTGTTAGAATAAATATTCGAAGATGTTCTCCATAAAAACAGTACATTGTGATCTTAATCTCCAACCAGCCGTAGCACTTTATGTCCACATAGTTAAGAGACGTACACAGTTACAACAAATCCTTTGACTGATTCCACATCAACATTTCTGTAAATAAAAATTGAACATAAAAAAGTACCAGTGCACAAATGTAATCCTACTAATGTATCTTAAAATAATTTAGAATCACACAAAAATGACAGCCATAGTTGAAACTCTTATGACTGGTTATCATCAGGATACACCAAACTTAAGCATGTACAAGTTTCTTTATTTATTTAGATATGTTATGAAATCTTTGTCTTAAATGGATTCCCTACACATCCATATTCTAAATTAAAACTTCTTAATAAAATTAACTTAATATAAAAAACTTTCTTTTTAAAAAATATTTTTTTTATCAGAAAATATGTCTTACCAAAGAAGAATTAAACTTGTATTGAATTTAATTTAGTATTGTCCAAATTACAACACACAAAGTAAATTACAGGTTATCTTAAGACGATTTTGTCAATTGTTTATTCTTATCTAAACAGAAGGGACTGTAAAATAATAAATAGAAATTTTAACATTACTTAAACAGATGTTAATGATTTTTTTTTATTCATGTTACATGTAAGTTTTGACAAAAATAGCTCAAACTTACACATATCTTTAATACTATTACAATCTGAAATATAAATTAAGTAAGTATAAAACCTTGAATGCCATACCATCTCATTTTAAAACAATAACAAAACTTAAAATTTAGCCAGTATTAAAATTAATTTACCTTCCAAAACAAAACATTTGCTGTCAATGTAAAAGGGACTTGTTCACACTTTATCAAAATGAGAATGTTTCAACTGTTTGTCACAGATTCAAGAAATAAATGAACAATATACATCAGTATGCGAAATAACACTTATGCCGCAGACTTATACTGAAAATACATTTTCGTTTACGAAAAATCATCATTAGAAATTGATAAAATAATAAAGCGTCTCAGACGCGAAACGATTTATAAATTTCGATTTCTTGTGTTATCGTTATATTCCGTAACAACACGTGGATGGTTTTACAAGGTATAAAATAAATGGCAACCCATGTGAAGACGGTTGGTCAGGTCCGCACATAATGTTGTTGTAAAAATTCAATGATGACCCGAACATTAACTCTGAATTACACAAACACACATGTGAAGACGGATTGCTGAGTGGTTTCGGCGCTTGGCTTTTACTCAATGGGTCAGTTGTTTGGGCCCTGGTGTGGTTATTTTTTTTTCTCTTTGTTTTCTTTTTCTACTTTTATTATTGTTTTTATATTGGAGCTTTTTAGTTCTAATGTTTATATTTATCAATTTAAAGCATTTAATGACTAACTTCCAAACATGCCAAAATCTGTGAACAAGTCCCTTTAAATTTTCACTGTTCACGTTTTGGTAAATTGACAAAAGTGAAAAAAAGTTTCAGGTCTGCAAATTTTCGTTGTAGTTATAATAATTGCCAGCAAACAGTTATACTGAACATTACCATGCTTTAAAATATCCATTATATGCATCTTTCGATGATTTAAAAACATGAAAATTATAAAGCGTTACAAACGCGTAACGATTGAATTATTTGGAGAGTTCTGATGTTATCGTTATATTTTGTGACATTACGAAGACTGCTTATATAAAGTATAAAGTATAAATAGTACACGGACGGCCGAGTGGTTGGTACTAGACTTTCACTCCAGGTGTCAGTGGTTCGAGCCCCTGTGTGGATTACATTTGTTTTCTTTCTTTAATTTTATTATTGGTTTATACTAGAGCTATTTAGGTCCGATGTTTATATTTATCAATTAAAAGCATTTAATGACAAAGTTCAAAAGATGTCCCTAAAACAAGTCCCTTTAACAAAGGCGATTTTTATCACGGTGTCATGTACATGTAGATTCATCATCGTACCTGATGCGGAATACTATCTCCTTAATGAAGAAATCCTCCATGTCAATCAATAGTAGTTTGTTCCATTGTAAATCAGAAAAAAAAAGTTTAAATTTTCATCAATATGCTTAAAATTGCAAAATAACATTACCAACTCATAAAGTTTTAGTGAAGAAGTCCATTTTTACCTCAAATATCGTCGAATTGAAGTTAAAAGGCATAATTTGTTTCAGTTAAACTTCTGCTTAAATCGCAATACAATCACTGACCTCTCGCCATGTTATGAAACATTTAAATTTCAACCAATCAGAAAAAGGCATAACGGTGTAATTGGCTGCGTTTTCGATTAAAATCTACCTGCGGTACACAAAAGGCAAAGCGAGAGGAATTGAAAATGTGAATAGTGGGTTTGTTTAAATTGCTCAGGCGTGCACAATTGAAAGTGTCATTACATAATTCTTACGGAACATTATCGAGAAATGAATTATCTACACAGGTATGTAAATATTATTGCAATCCGTTGATATTAACTGTCTGATATCGGGGCTTGAATGTTGCGCACAAAATCCTTGCGCAACAATATCGACAAAGAAGGAAAACTTTCCACCATTGTTTTGGTCCTTCCCCCGTTGTACGCTCCAAATATTACCCATATAAAAAGTAGCTTTATATTTGAGAGCGTCAACAAGTTTGACTAAATCTATCCAACTTTGACAGTAACTTTCAACTTCGTATTGCTACTCCACGCTCTTTTAACCCCTATAGGGTATTTCAATTTCAACAACAAAGCAATGGTTACACTCAACCAACTTTAAAAACTTTGTGTACATTATAAACGATAACTTCGCGAGGGGTCAGTGCCTTTTTCGTCTGAACTAGTTACCAAGATCACAAGTTATATATGTTTCAGTTCACCTGAAAGAATTTCAACTAATCAAGAGCAGTTATTTAACGCCACACAAAAACACGTTTTGCGTCATTAAACTTCGACCTCATTTGAAAGCATTTCTGCTGACGTCTTCACATTTATTTATTTAAAAATTGAAAAATAATTGTATACATAACAATTTGTTTTATTGCTTTTTTACTAGTTTTCGTAGTGTTTTCGTAGTGTTTATTATAATCTGACAGATGGCGCCAAATTATATGACGTCTTTTCAAACCTTCAGTTAAAGAGCGCAGACTGGTTTAACGTTAGTAAGATTCGTCAGAATTCTTAAGTCTGCGAACGTGTTTATGAAACGTTCGTAGGAATTGGCGTTAGAACGATCGTACGTAAAAATCGCAGAATTCTTACGCAAAACTTAAGAATTGTTTATGAAACGGGCCCAATGTGTTTATCTTGTTAACTAAACCAGTCTGCGTTTCCATTTTGCGGCCATGTCCGTGTTTACTTAACCTGAGCCTATACCTGCATGCAACTGTTGCTCAAGACGGCTCAAACACATAAAAGCCCTAGTCGATTCGGTAAGACCAGTAGACGACCCTACCAAGTATATTTCGAATTCATGGCATTGTAATTAAACATAGCACTGCGGTGTTAACCCAATTACTACGCGTCAATGGGGAAACAGTACGAGCATAAAACGTCCTTAAACTTATTTATAGGAAAAGAATAATCAAATGCAGTAAATAAAACAAAAGAAGCGTTGGGTATCGTGAAAAGACCTTAACATATTTTGTAAGTAAAACGCGAGCCTCGAACATTTCAACATTTTACTCGTGCAAAAATACGTAGTTCCTCACTTTACTGAGAAACATAGTTCAAGGTATTACACCGAAAGCAAAAATAATAGCCCGTCGATGAAGCCCAAAACTTCAGTGCGTCATGAGAGTCAGAACCCAAATTGACTAGTTTATAATAAACAGCCATATAATACGTGAATCAATATTGCTTTTATATTTCACGGTTAGCGGTAATTACCATACACGTTCATGCTTCGTCTTATGTAAGTAACTGTATAAGAATCCGAAGAAGGCGGGCCTGGGTTGAATGGCCTTCCAATGCCAGTAACTGACGACTTCCGACATGAATTCGAGGTAGCGAGAGTTGGATGAATATCCGCCATCGTTTGTCTTATTTAAAGACCAATCCCAAGATATGAGCTAATTTGGGCTAATGAAATAACAGATAATTTTAGATTTCAAAGGCTATGTATGCGTGTTAATATACCACATGTAGTTGCACACTGCTGGTCTCTTTTACGTAGAGCTACATGTTAACTTGTATGATATGGAAAGAACGTTAATCATATGCTGCATACTAGCAGGCTAGCAGCTATGTTACAAAGTAATAGAAGCTATTTCTTGAACATATATGTTAACACAACTGTGGCGGATTGGAAAGAAACTCGTTACAACTGAAAATCCGACCCTTTACTTGTTTTATAGTAAGGAAAACAATACATCAAGGAGTTACTTGCCAGTTCGGCAAAGCGATAGGGGTCGATTGTTTACTGAACTAAACATGATACCACAATGTTTAATTTATCAAAATTATGGAATTTTATTTTGCTAGCACAACAGTATCATCAATTAACAAATGCTGTGTTTTTTTCACTGACACATTAGGTTAATGATCTGAGGAACGTCATTCAGAATACTCGTTGCTCCAAAAGGCTGCATGACATGCCTGCTGTCCGTAGCCAATTGTGTCAGATCCAGCAGATTGCTTCCTGTAAAAAATTAACACAATTAATTAAAATTGAAATTGTCGTTTTGCTTATTGTTATTACATTTGTAATAATAAAAACCACATCAACAACAAACCCTTTGTACCTTTTAATTGCATGTAGAATTGTTTTTAATCTTTCATTTGCAATATATTGTTGTCTTCTACGCTATTGATACTAATAGCACACTATGAAAGACATTATTGCCTCGTTGACGTTCTATACGTAGTTAACACCTTTACAAATATCGTATGTTTATTGTTTGCCACGCCAACCTTCACATATCTGCGCGCAAGTAATCATTAATCCGATTCCAGTCAACTAATAAAACGTATCGCCCTGTTCAGCATACAAATAGAGCATCTTAGAACAAGATTATTTTAAACTGAATGTTATAACGTTAAAACGAAATGCTATTAAATTATAATATTGACCACGTTGATTTATTCGTTCTTCAGAATGTGATCAGGTAAGGGATTTTTTTTATCTAGAACCGGTCACAACCCTCTGCAGACCGCCAGATTTAAGATCGCATGAGGTTGGTGAAACTTAATTTAAAAACACAACTAAAATTGGTCTACGAAGGATGTGCAAGCAACGTGCGACAGACGCACGATGGTTGAAAGACCTACGTCCGTTAACAATGTATATGTTTGTCGCTGCGTATTCACATAGCAAGAGTACATTATAAACAATATGTGCGGACAAAATACATATTTTGTAACGGTAGGGCGTTCAATGCGTTGTCCGTTTTGGTAATCCTCTTATATCACAAAACTTTATTTAGGTTTGACAATCTTTTTGTTAGTAACCGTTAATATGAAACTGTTCTTAGCGCGTTAGACAGCGCGAAGGAGAATCTTTCAGTCGCGTGACTAACGCAATTAAGTCGCGCGGTGTCCGCAAACGCGTCGTGCGGCGTCGTCCGCCTACATACTTTTTGAAATGTATAGATTCTCAGGCGGAAACTTCCGTAAACGACGTGCGTTGTGCATAGTTTCAATGCGTGATGAACGCTCGCTGCCCCAAACGACGGGGGTTTGACGCTGGGCCGACGCTTGCGTCACGTTAGTTATGGTGGTTGCATGAACATTGCGATTTAGGAAATGACATTCGATGCACTGTTTTAGGTAACACAAGCTCAACGCAGCCCGGCTGAGGCCACAATTTTATATGTAAATGTTCATGTCAGTGCGGATAAGCTCACAATCAAGATCTTAAACATACAATATGTCGTATTGGTTGAATACACGCACACAAATATATGAACCTTGACATAAACAAGGAAATTATCTTTGGGATCGTTCATCCCTCTCACGGCACGCAAAACCACGTATACACGCACAAGAATGTTTGCATTTTTAAACATATTTTCCCATTAAAATATCCATATGTGCCC
>VMBQ01005570.1:41064-51460 GCA_007657795.1 Dreissena rostriformis | reverse complement strand
TAGCAATTATAAAACACAATCCAACAGTACACAAGTATACATGAACATATATGCTGGCATCTCATGCTCTGAAGTGCATCTATTTTTAGATCTGGCAACTTTCGCGAATTTTTTAAGGTTTCGTGAAAAGTTTTCAAGAAAAGTCTTCCGTTATTTTACTCTTTTCGTGAAAATGTATTATTTCCAAGGTTTCATGAAAAGTTATCTGTTTTCGAGAAAAGTGATTTATTTTCGTGAAAACTTTCATTTATCTTTATGTGGTGGCAGTTTAGAGCACTAACAGGGAAAAATTCGTGTTTACATAATTTATTTTCTTTTCGTGAAATTTATCTGTTATCGAGATTTGTTGTTTTTTTCGCGAAATCCGCCATTATTTTCACGTTATTTCATCTGGTAAGTAGTGGCACAAATATGCTTCCATACTACCAGTCAAATGTTTTTATTTTTGTAATTTTGAATATTTATATTTGTGATGTTACAGAAGTTACTAAACGAATATATGACAATAATTGGGTATTACAAAAATGTTTCAAGGATGCGCACCTTATGCATTTTATTTTGTTTGTTAAGTTGGATTTCGCTGTTTTCGTCGTTATTTCAGTCACATCACGGCAGTCAGTTAACCAAATTCACACTTTTCCTGTTATAGCTGGTTTACCATTTCTTAAAGTACACACTTATGCCAGTAACTGACAACTGCCCTACTTGAATCAGAGACAGGGGGAGAATGGCGGTAGAAAACACAAGTTATTTGGACTGGCCTGGTATCGAAAACGCGATCCTCGCATGTAATAAGGCGGCATTTACGGAACCGTAGACTTACTGGGTAAATCAAAGCGCGGAAGGCACTGAGGTTATTCGCTATTGCATAACCTTAGACGCAACTAATTTTTCAAAATTAAGTTATCGCTTTTTAAATCGCAAGTTTGAAATATATATATATATATCCACAACCCATTCAAATTTATAAAGAGTATGTCTTACCGCACAGGTCGAGATGTGTGCGCACTGTTTATCATCGAATTGATGTTATAGAGATAACTTAGACAAAATAACAACAACATGTCCCCCTTTTTTGTCTTTTTTTTTGTCAACATTGGAAAGACTCGGGTCATGAGGAAGAACACCAAAGTGGACGACCCAATCACCATCAACGATCAGCCTCTGCAAGAAGTGAACGAGTTCATTTACCTGGGCAGCAAGGTCACCACAGATGGAGACTGTGCAAGGGAGATCAGCACGAGAATCAGCAAAGCCAACCAAGCCTTCGCAATGCTGAAGCCCATCTGGATGACCACAAGTCTTAGCATGCACACCAAGCTCCGCATCTTCAAGAGCAATGTGCTGAGCGTCCTTCTATATGGGTCAGAGTGCTGGAAGACCACTGCTACCATCGAGCGCAAACTGGAAGTCTTCCAGAACAAGTGCCTGCGAAGGATCATGAAAGTCTTTTGGCCAAACATGATCACGAACATGGAACTGCGTGGAAAAGCGGGCGCAAACAGCATCGCTGAGACTATCGCTTAAAGGAGATGAAGATGGCTAGGCCACATCTGCAGAATGCCACCAGACTCGCTACCCAGGGTGGCACTAAGATGGACTCCACAGGGGCAAAGAAACCGTGGACGACCGAAAGAGACGTGGCGCCGAACCGTGGAGCGAGAGCTCAAGAACAGAGGCCTCAACTCTGCAGACAGCACCCGCAACAGCAGCTGACAGGCCAAAGTGGCGCTCCCTTGCCGTCGCCTCAAGCACCAGACGGCGTAGAGAGGATTGAGTGAGTGAGTGTCCCTTTTTAGACGTTCTGAAAGCATGCAAAATATTATGAAAATTGTATAATGAGAACATGTTAATATAAAATAAAATTTGAAATCACCATCATATTGAATGAATATTGTTGGAATATTGAAACCTATTACACTAAGAATATACATGTAATTTCATGATGGAAATTCCCTTTACAAAACTTTATTTTTTTGACACCATATAAAAATTCAAAATATACAAGAAGGTAATTGATGAAAATAAATAAAAAATAAATCTGCGAGCAATACTTTTAAGACACGAATAAGTAAGTCATAAAGACAGCGCTGTTGACTCGTACTTTGGTTTTGATGCATTACTTATTACCCTAGCAGTTCACACGGTGTCAACCAGACTCTGACCTTAACATCGGTATAGAACACTTATGCGCTTTTTCGGGGTAGCTGTATTACCGAGGGAAATCGTTTAGTTATTTAACCAAAAATGTTTGCCGTTCTCGGTCAGCCCGTCTGAAAATCGTTCCTGAACGCCTGAGTAGACAACCCTTATTTGCCAGTTTGCTATAAAAAACACTGTTTGAATTCAATTTTATATTGAAAAGCATTGTGCTAAAATGTGTCAATTACAATACGCCATGAGATTGTTAAAGACCCGCGTCATGCGAAAATGAGTTTTATGTCATATGCGGCCAGCATAGGTATAGCCCAGCCTGCACATCTCGCAGTCTGGTCAGGGGATGCAAAATGAGACCATTAAACTTTGCGCGATTATATAGCTGACAGCGACGCCTCTGACCAGACTGTCCAATTGCACAGGCTGGGTTTGAGCTACGCAGGCCGAAACGCCATAAAACACATTTTCGCATGACGAGGCTATGAACGTGTGATATGAATTAGTCGAAAGAAAACTGCATGTTTATAAAATACAGACATACCATGTATTTCGATTGTGAAGAAATAAACTCATAAAAAGCCATGTGAGGTCAATAAACAACTATTTTTGTTTGTGTTCAAATCAATATAATTAATAAATTATAAATCAAAAATCATTTTGATAAAAATACCGTCTTGAAAAAAAAATTGTACAAACTTAATAATTTCATGCTATCGTTTATATGAACTATTTTGTCGGAGAACATCTTATGATCACGTGACGAAATAAAGACGCTAAAACTACCGCGAAAAAATACCACGTGACGAAAAACCACGATAAACACCCAAAAACATACCATGTGACTATGACGTCGTTTTTTATCATGCAGAATTATACACTTCCGCGAGACGTATTTTTCGCCAAAACTTCTGTAAAGCCTTTGTAGAATTCTATTTATAACCCCATAGACACCAAGTACTGGTTCTAGTTCCAGGAAACGGACTCGAGAGCGTTTCAAATAAGCCTTAGGCTTTTTATGCAATCGAGCTAAAATTAATAGGTTTTAAACTAAATTTCATACATTTCCGATTAATAGTGTCCTATCACACGCGGAAACGAAAAGTGTGACGGGCGAAAGAACGGACGGACATCAAGCAGGAAGGAAACGATTAACGAGGGAATTCGTTTCAGACACACAAACACAAACTCATTGTCATCAAAATTAGAAATCCGACGGATGGACAAAGCGGCAACTATGTGTCTCCCATTTCGAGAGTATAAAAACAAGTGACAAACCTTGCAGGGTTGTTCACATGCTTTCACCATACATAAATGGAATGTTATCATGAGAAAACACAATGCTCCCGGAAATGGTCAATACATTCGATTGATGTTTACATTAAAGAATGCAATATTCTTACTTTTAGAAAAAAAAAACGCGCTTTTCGAAGCTTTGTTTGCATTATTTGACAATGTCTTTAAAACTTTGAACTAAACAATGCATTTTAGTTGTTCACAATTTATTTATCTTTGATACACATTATTGTGCTTATTATGTTTGTTATAGTTTTATTAATTACCACACGCAAGTAAAACGCGGATATTTATCATGGTTAAGCCAGCAACTTAAATAATGACGCTACTGCTTCCATGGCCACGCGATTCCATCGCCACATACAATTTTCAAAAATACAAGGTCCTCTCTGAAAAGTGGATTACCAAAGTTATCGTCATTCCAAACAATCTTAGAAATTGACGTGACGTCATTTCCGTATTGCAATGGCAAGCTTTGTGTCACGCGTATCGATCCCGGACACGGGTTGTATCTTCTTCCGGTTTGATGCTGGTTAAGATCGGGCCCGGACTTGCAAAATACTCTACACATTCGACCGCACGAGTCGTACGCCGATATAATGACGTCAGTCACGTTAACAGTTGGTGAACGTATTCCGATGTAGGTCAATGTCGAACTGACGGCGAGGTCCTTAGGGATGTGAGCGACTTCTTTGTAAAAGCCACGATAGTTTAAGCCACTCGATTCAACGTAAACATTCAACGGCAATGTTTTGTCGTTTCCGCACTTCGGATATATCGCAGCCTTCGTTACACTGACACCGGCTGCGGTGTGGACGTTCTTCACAATCACACTGACTGGAATAAAGGACCAAAGTCTTTGGTCGGATGCTCCATCGATGTTGTAATTGTTCACGTAGTGGTCGTTCACGTTTTCTGGTTGACATTTTATGGTAGTGGCCGTTTCAAGCTGTTGGATATAGCCGTGGACATGCTCGTAGTTGTTTACAAGGCCGGACACCTGGCGCCTCTTTCGTTTCCCGAAAGTATCTGCAATGCGGTCAATTGAGAACATCTCACCCGGTGGCGTGTCGAACACAGACCCAGCGACGCATTTCGGCTTGCCATGTGAGGTGTCGCAATCGAGATAGGCGGAACCGCAGTTTGGTCGCGCCAGCGAGCATGTGGGCGGAAGCTGGTACGTGTACATTTCGGAGGTGAAGATATCGCTCAAGGCGTGACTGTTCTGCAGATTTCCGAATCCCGACGGGTCTGTTAAGCGGTGGCCTGGCGGACCAGTGTTGGTCGTGGGATAATCGGTTGTCGGGTCGATACCTTTTCGGCGCTGGATCCTTCTAAATAGCTCCCAAATCAAATCCATGAACGAGTGATGCAGTAGAAAGATAGGGTCATATCCTGCCAGCGCCTGCGGCGACATGTGACCGCCAATCCAGAGATGTGGCTCGCCGTGGTGATCCTCCAAATTGGCTTCCGGTGTGGCCTGTGGATGCAATATCTCCGCGAGATGCTGCCGTTTAAAACAATCCCGAATACTGGTCCAGTTCATCATGGTACCGCCGTCCCCAAAGTTTCTCATCAGAGGTCCATACGGCGTTGTCCAGCCTGCAAAGGGGCCGGTTTTTACGACCCCGTTACCGTTTCCCATAAATTCGTGACTCCATATGTAAGACGCCCGTGGGTCCTTCAAATCGCCATCTAGCGTCGAGTCCCAGTAGGGGATAGTGACCGTGGGGATCTTCTCCCGAAGGGCGTTCTCGGCACTGCAAGTACAGAAACGTGCATAGTTTCGCTTGGGCTAACGAGCATGTTTTCACAAACATATAGTAATATCAACGCCTTTGATATTCTGGATAATATTGAGTTAGATCCCGCTTGATTTTGGCTCCTTTGGTGGCAGTTGACAAAGGACAGGACAATTGCATGCTAACGATATACAAGTATCTGACAATCGATATATTCATGTTTCTCAAGTGTGAATACGACTCATATACTATAATTTTAAAAACATTAACGTTTATCCTGTCTCTATTTCTCTGTATCGAACGCTTTAACGTATCTTCAATGTTTTATAGAGCAGTACTTCTTCTATGCTGATACATTAAAAAAAATAAAAATAGGTTGCAACGTTATGTTTGTATATATATTTAGCTTGGTCAAAATCTTGCATGGTACGAATCAATGCCATTGTATGGCACAGTAAATACAAATTTCAAAATACGTTAATCTAAATACACATACATGAATATGATAACGGCATGTTATTTCTAGAACAACGTTTCATCGTTTAACTATCGCTGAACTTTATTTAACTATGACAACCATCGACGGTACTTTATACCGGTAATGTTTATAAGTAACCATAATGTTCATAAGACGCTATCTTGAGTTTCAGGCATGGAAACATGTGTCATGTTCTAAGAAAACTGGGCAAAATGCATGTGCGTAAAGTGTCATCACAGATTAGCCTGTACAGTCCGCACAGGCTAATCAGGGACGACACTTTCCGCCTAAACTAGATTTTCGCTAAGAAGAGACATCATTTAAACGAAAAATTCCATAAAAGCGGAAATTGTCGTCCCTGATTAGCCTGTGCGGACTGCACAGGCTAATTTGGGACGAAAATTTACGCACACGCATTATGCCCAGTTTTCTCAGAACACGACTCATTTGATTCACCTTATCTAACCCATAAACATTGTTTAAACATTCCTCATATAATTCCAATGCCAAATAATAATTTGAAACCACTGGACCTTGCGGTGTCAGGCGCACGGATTTTTAAAGTTCACTTGTTTAATAAGTTTACAAAATCTTGCAATCCCGGGGCCTGGATTCCAATTATCACTGGGTTAAACACTGTCTTAAAAGAGGGCCTTTACATGTTTACAAATACGAAATCACGCAGTCCGCACAGGCTTATCAGGGACGACACTTTCCGCCTAAACTGGATTTTCGCTAAGAAGAGACATCATTTAAACGAAAAATTCCATAAAAGCGGAAATTGTCGTCCCTGATTAGCGGACTGCACAGGCTAATCTGGGATGACAATTTACGCACATGCATTATGCCCAGCTTTCTCAGAACACGACACATTTAAGAACAAGATGCAAGTAACTTGTCTACTTTTGCAATAATGATTATTAAGTCATTCTTTGTTTGTTCCCAGTGTTATAATTTAAACAATCTGTGCATAAGACCAATATAGGATATAACATACCACGAAAGCTAACATACCGGTAGTAGCGTTTCAGAGCATATGTAAAACAGTTTTACTTTTTAATTATATATTGAGTTGGGATGCACCATATATGCAATGATCAGAACGCTCTGGACAATATTAATAAAGGTCGGTCCTGGGAGGCTTGGTTAAACATCTGCCGAGCGGCTCAAGAGGAGATGTCATTTGACTGAAAATGAAGATGGCGCACAACGCAGGAAATACGGACGATCACGCACACTTGAGACCCAAAAAGAGATGGATTCGTTTCGAAAACGGTAACATGTACATGAATCTTAGTTCCGTTTTAAGTTCAGCTTTAAAAAATAAAACTTCTGTGGTATAATTCAATTCGACAAACTCCGACACAACAAGACACTGTCCCGGATTACCCATTAGGCAGAGTAGGCAACTGGCTATGGGCCCGTCATTTCTAGAGGAGACCGTGGCGAAATATGTTTTTTACTTCAGAGATTGTTTTATTTAATTCTTAATCTACCGGTAATAATAATAATTTCGGATTGCCATTACGGTATTGTAATGACATTTTATACATATAACATGACATGGACATATTTTATTTCTTGCCAGCCGGCTATGACACTCGGAAGCTAAATTTGAACGATGGAAATCGACTGGGCAATGGCGTTCTAGTAGGCACTAGGCCGACTAGGGTCCTAAGCGTGGGCCCCAAAAGTTTCACTGCTTATGGGCCTCCACGGTGCTTATCCGGGGCTGACTAGAAACGTGTGTCCCAAGTGACGTCATCGTACTCACACGACCAGAAAGAACCGGTGCCAGCCCAGGAAGTTCGGCCCGTCGTGCGCGCGTTCACCGAGCAGTTCGTGCAGACGACCGAGGGCATCGAACCGGTTCGGGGGAATGGTCTGAAAGTTTCGGAATACTTTTGTCAAATGTGTCGTGTTCTGAGATAACTGGGCATAATGCTTGTGCGTAAATTGTCATCCCAGATAAGCCTGTGCAGTCCGCAAAGGCTAATCCGGGACGACACTTGCCGCCTAAACCTGATTTTCGCTAAGAAGAGACTTCATTTAAACGAAAACTGTCATAAAAGCGGAAATTGTCGTCCCTGATTAGCCTGTGCGGACTTCACAGGCTAATCTGGGATGACAATTTACGCACAAGCAGTATTCCCAGTTTTCTCAGAACACGACACAAATGTGTTATGGTTTGTTACGTTTACACTCTAATAACTTAATTTTGCTAGTTAATTCAATTAAGAAAAAATTATAAAGGTGATACTTTTTGGTTTTTGTAGCGAAAACGCGTTAAAGCATTACTTACAAGGGAGAGATTTATAATCTGCATAAGCACTTGCACGAATTAAATATGTTTATTGTGAGTCTTTTATGAGAAATAAATGTGCTTTTTAGGCAAAATATTAAATTTGTTTTATTTTTCTTCTAAAATCTCATATACCCCGGTAATAAGATTATAATAATAGTATGTTGGTTATACTTTTTGTCGTGAACTTTTTTTTTGCATACACGAGATTTTTTTCCCCTATTTTTATGAGGATTACGCAACGATATACATAAACCACCATTACAAATAGTGGAAAACATAACTTTTTACGTCTAAAGCTTTAAATTTCAAAGTGTATTACACGTATTTATATTAAGTAAAAAAAGTGCAGAACGAGGAAGGATACACGAGCTTACCTTAATTATATTTTGTATAGCCTTTAATTGGTTTAAAATCACACTGATATATCCATCTTAAAATAAGCAGAATGTAACGTGTAATATGAGAAATGCCTTTCACCCCATACCGTGTCTTCCTTGAGCATGTTGAGGGCCCGGTGAAACTGCGCCCTCTCGGCGTCGCTGATCATCCGGTACTCACGACGGATGCGCAGCGGTGGGATCGCCTGTCGGCGGCGGACGGATTGCCGACGGGAACGCCGACGGTGGTGTGCTCCACTTAAGTCGAAATGGATACTTTATATTACCGGCCTTAACATAATCATTACTGAGATTGTGTATGTGTGAAAGGGCTTATAACAAAACGAAATTTAAAATGTGTATCAAAATTATAGTTCATACATAGTAATAATAATTCATTAAACCAATATTTCAATTATCATTTAATATTAAATGAGTACGTAATTATATCAAGTTATTTCTTAACCCTGGATAAAAAATAAGACAAATACGCACAACTGAAAGGTTTCTGTTACTGATCACGTGACTAGTGAGTAGATGTCTTTTTTAATCAATGACTGAGCGGATCTATTGTTTGTCTGTATTTCAGTGGAAATAACAATTTATATTATTGCTATTAAATTTGATTTATGATGCTATGAGGTTAATGTAAATGTTTCTCGAATAGTTCTGGAACAAACATGAGGTTTGGAGCTCCTTTAAACATTTATAAAAAAGGCCTTGAAAATCCCTAATTTTGGAAATAAATTGATCCAATTGAGAAGAATGGGAGAGTCCACTAGGCATTAATGGGTTAAAACCCCAATCCTTTGCAGTGACCGTTCCAAGGCGATGACCCCGGTTGTATTGATCTGTGTTTGCTACTGGTTAATGTCCCAATCCCTGAATATTTTTTTAAGAAATCATTTCGAATGTATATTTTATCGACCAAAGTACACAAACAGTTCCAATGACAGTTACGAATACCACCACATACGACTTTGAAACAGACATGCAGCAGTCTCAATCAATACTGCATTTCGACTTTTTAACCCAGTTATGCCGAGTCGACTCTCCCATCCTTCTAAATTGGATCAATTTATTTCCAAAATTAGGGATGTCTAGTATATTTATTTCTATATTGAGAATATTTTGTACAGAAATTCCTTTAAGCAAACAGCGCAGACCCTGATGAGACGCCGCATCATGCGGCGTCTCATCTGGGTCTACGCTGTTTGCCAAGACCTTTTTTCTAGACGCTAGGCATAAATGGGTTTCGTTTGGTCAGCAACGTAACGATATGGCTTTTTTCGGCGAATAATCTTTTGTTCGAGTAAAACATGTGTGTTATGCTATTTTAAAATCCTAAATGAATGATGAAGTTAAAGAGCGGAAAAGCCTTATTTAAAAACAAAATGCTGTATTCTGACCTTCGACCTTTTCCATGACATTGACCTACATGGTTCATTTGCGCGTGCATAATGAGTTTATTTAAATCCTACAATACAGGGTCAATGCATCTCTAGAATCATCATTTGAGCCCTAATTCGACCAAAGCTTTAAATATAGCCACACGATTCTTTCGTGTGACACACCATCTAATAAATGTCAACACTTGTTTTATTTTTATTTTCAAAATCGTTCAATGCATTGTACAGTCATAGTGCGGACATTCACTATTTGACAATTAAGTCCTTATTTTGTCTTTAACATTGATATGGTTAAGTTTTTTTTTAGCACGACTCACCATTTTATATTGGTAAGGACATCATTGTACAATTTTTCAATGAGAGGTCAATTATAGGGGACAATCAGTATGCTGATAATTAAAGGAACTTGTTCGCAAATTTTGGCATGTTTTGAAGTTTATCATGTAATGCTTAAATTGATAAATATAAACATCAAAACTAAAGAGCTCCAATATTAAAATAAGAATAAAAGCGATAAAAAAAGGAGAAAAAAGTAAACCACAACAGGGCTCGAACCACTGACCCATGGAAGCCAAGCGCCGAAACCACTCAGCCATCCGTCTTCACGTGTGTGTGTGTGTGTGTGTGTGTGTGTG
>VMBQ01005570.1:0-18922 GCA_007657795.1 Dreissena rostriformis | reverse complement strand
TATTTCAATTCTACCTACCACTGTACTACGTCTTATTCAATGCTTTTAACCTAAATTCTTGCTATTAAAACCACGAAAGCTAAACAAATGGGCAACAACGACAAAAGCTCTAAACCACTCCCCAGACTAAGATTACTCTTACAACCACATCCTGGGCCAGAATACAATAGAAATAGCCGCTACCTAGAACCTATGAACATTTCCGAGCCATATCAGATTTCACTCCGCCCTGTGCACTATCAACGAAGTTACGCTTGATAGTGTAGTGCAATTTCGACTTCCCATCGGTGAAGCTTTATTTTCCCTTCTATTAATAGCCTCAGATTATGCACATAGTGGACTATTTTAACCATTCTTAATAAAACATACTCTTCCGCGACATGTCAAGTTAAAAAATGTTTGTTTTCTTACTTTTGCTATATACGATCCGTTCAAAAACTATTCCATTTAACACGATATTTATATGTGATATAATGTGTCAATTTGTAAATGAATATAGTTCAAGAACTGAAACTTCGCCGCAAACTTTTTTTGCGCGTATGCTAACAGGTTCATAGGTTTCTAATAGCTGAGACACTCGAGGTCGAAATTTGTGCTAGTATCCTTAGCCGTTCGCAAGCGAACAACTAATAAAATTATTAAATGCAATTTCGACATCCCATAGGTGAAGCTTCATTTCCATTCTTAATATAAACATACTCTTCCGCGACATATAAAGTTAAAATATGTTTGTTTTTTTACTTTTTCTATATACGATCCGTTCAAAAACTATTCCATATAACACGATATTCATATGTGATATTATGTGTCAATTTGTAAATGAATATAGTTCAAGAACTGAAACCGCGCCGCAAACTTTTTTTTGCGCGTATGCTAACAGGTTCATAGGTTTCTAATAGCTAAGACACTCGAGGTCGAAATTCATGCTAGTAACCTTAGCCGTTCGCAAGCGAACAACTAATAAAATTATTAAATGCTTCCTGATATACAATCCGTTCTTAAGAGAGAAAAAGAATCTTATGTTACTGAAAACTATATCGTTTGAATAAAATACGTTAAATTATGTTTATGCCCGAAAGCGCATGGTACGAATGAAATATACATGTACAAACACGTCACTCGTTTCAAAGATGATTTTTCGATTGGGGAAGTGTATTTCGAGATATATTACTTAGCCTCAGTACTGCATAAGTTGTATAATAATCAAAGCCACCATTTTCTAAATGAGCGGCATTCTGAAAAAAAAACTGAGCTTAATGCGTGTGCTAAAGTGTCGTCCAAGATTAACATGTACACTCCGCACATGCTTATGAGTGACGACACGTTCCTTATAAAATGTTTTTTTTTTAGTAGATACATTTTCTAAACGAAAAAATCCACAAAGGCGTAAGTGTCGTCCCTGATAAGCCTTTGTGGCCTGCTCCGGCTAATCTTGGATTCCACTTTACGAACATGCATCAAGCCCGAACTTCCCAGAACGAGGCTCAAATTGTCGATTCTCTTTTTCACTTGATTATCCCTAAAATGATGATATCCACTATAACAGATAAACACGCACCAAAGACGACGTATCATAGATGATTTACGAGCGCATCAGCGCAAAAAATCAATGTGTGACGAAGGCAGGTGCCAGCATGTGTCCGCTAATAAATGATAGCCTTTCTCTTACACTTTCTTTTCATCGCTCTCAAAACCCAAGATGACTCGCACAGTTGAGGTTTTGAAACAGGAGACTTGAGCATTTTTGGGATATTACGCAGTCTTATATTTCCAGGGACGTGGTAAGTTATGATCATGAACATGTCATTTATGTTCATAACCAAAAATATGGATAATGTTTAATTCATGGTTTGTAAAAAAAAAATGCTTCATAAATAAGTTGATTAAATTAATAAACGAGTTCGTTTTATATCGGATAATTAATAAGATTACTCAGCTGCGGTTTTGTGTATAAGTAATCAACACTGTTTTAGTTTTCTTCATACTTTCATCTTTGTATAATTGCTTTCTCAAAAATCAATCCTTTGTACGTAGACGGTTGCATACCAAATGTCTTAAAAGAATGCGCCCTCATAGACCAGACTTAAAGAGGATACAATAGGAAGATGAGCAAATGAATGTTTTTGTGTGATAAGCGTCAACTATTTAACGTGTTTGCTACTAAACTATACATTATGGACGCCGTTCATTTGTAACATGAAAAATGTCACTTTGAACCATCGTGAGACACTTTCCGATAAGCCGATCGGGATTATATTGACAGCGGTTATCATTAATTACTGTATTGGCAAGATATATTTATTCCTCTTTACAATCAAAATATACATTGGTCGAGGACATACGAGATAAACTATAATCTATAATAACGGAGACATTTCCTTGTTATCACTTTCTAGACAAGTTAGGTTCATGTGGTTCGTATCTACGCAGGTAATGCTTTGCAAAGTATCACGGATTAAAATGTCTGAAATCGTCAGAAAACTGGAGGAAAATGTTATACTAAACGGAAACTTAAAGAAAAAATAACTCGAATCTCATTGGTAGTGATAACGCAATGAAAAATTATTAATACTTATAGAGTGTGTGCAATTTTAGCCGAGATGTTCTTCTTTTTTTTGTCAACAATGTGTCAAAATTCATTTTGATATTTGTCTTTTTGTAAATGTTTGGCCCAAATCAAGCGGTGGCTGAGATGGCTTTGATGGGAAAAATGTATAATCGGTTATAAACAGTCCATATTTACACGTACAAGAACTGAGCTGTATTTGCTTTAATATGAGGTCTGAATAATACCCAAATTTAACTTAAATTGATTAGTATATTTAACGTTTGCTTAATTTTGGGTATTTGTTTACGCAAGTTTAACTACACGTGTGAGTGTCATCTTAGTAATGTCCCGACGGTCGTCTCAATAATCGTTCATTCAGTCTATGTAATTGTACAAAATAAACATGTTACTTTGAAAACCAAAACAACCTCAAAACCTTCGTATGCAGTTAAAGTTGAAAGTATTCTTAATTATCATCAGATATTACTAATATAACAGACCAATATAAAGAAGTGAAACTCCAGAAGCTGCAGCAGCATTGCATTTTTATCATACACACCTTCGTGGTCCTTTATTTATGGCAAGGTACCAATTGCCAAAACGGTACAGTTCGGTACAAAACGAAACAACATAATATACACAAAGTAGAATAAAGCTGGGGTCACCGCCTTGGAACGTTCAATGCTAAGCACTGGGGGTTTAAACCNGTGTGCGTGAGCCATCTGTCTTGACGGTGTTTCGCAATAATTGTTAATGTTATGCCTCTATGTTTTTGTACAAAATAGATATTTTACATTGAACAATTCCTCAAACCCTTCGTATGCATTTATGTTCCAAGTACAAATAATTATCATCAGAAATTGTTTATCTAACAGAATAAGTTTCAATGGAAATGGCTATAATTTCAATGCATATAATTGGAAAAAAAGAGTAAATTTCAATAAATTTGAATATTTGCAAGCGTTTCGTAATGGTCGATTTCTCAATTAATCGTTACTGGAGCGCATCATGACCTTTGACTGTGAAGCCATCAATTGCATGGTTCATTAACGTTCCGATTTATTTCATGATTACAAAATCAATGATGACAGGGTTTGAGGACATAACAAATGTATGGATTGAATGTGAATATCCGTTTTCTTGACGTTCTTACGTTACGCCAATGCGAGATGTATGTCTGCACGGCAGTTATTTTATTGTTTCACGTTTATTTCTTCACGTTTATCAAGAAAACAGTTAATACCAGGTGGAAAACGTGTTCTGCACAAAATAACAAGCAGAGGGCAATAACGCCGAACAAAATGCTAAAAGTGTTCAATGTCAATATTCGCAAAATAATTATTTTCAATGTAACTTATGTTGCCAAACAAAAATACGAAAAAATCATGCATGTTACGCCCCCGAATGGAGACATACATTCCGCCCGTCAGTCCGCCAAGCTTCTTGTGAGGAGCATAACTCAGGGAGTATTGAAGGGATTAAAATGAAACTTCATTAAATGGTAAAGCGCGTTGAAGCAACTTTCCAAATAAAATTATTAAATGCTTCCTGATATACACTCCGTTCTTAAGAGAGAAAAAGAATCTTATGTTACTGAAAACTATTGCGTTTGAATAAAATACGTTTAATTATGTTCATGCCCGAAAGCGCATTGTACGAATGAAATACACATGTACAAACACGTCCTCGTTTCAAAGATGATTTTTCGATTGGGGAAGTGTATTTCGAGATATATTACTTAGCCTCAGTACTGCATAAGATGTATAATAATCAAAGCCACCATTTGCTATATGAGCGGCATTCTGAAAAAAACTGAGCTTAATGCGTGTGCTAAAGTGTCGTCCAAGATTAACATGTACACTCCGGACATGCTTATGAGGGACGACACGTTCCTTATAAAATGTGTTTTTTTTTAGTAGATACATTCTCTTAACGAAAAAATCCACAAAGGCGTAAGTGTTGTCCCTGATAAGCCTTTGTGGACTGCTCCGGCTAATCTTGGATTCCACTTTACGAACATGCATCAAACCCGAACTTCCCAGAACGAGGCTCAAATTGTCGATTCTCTTTTACACTTGATTATCCCTAAAATGATGATATCCACTATAACAGATAAACACGCACCAAAGACGACGTATCATAGATGATTGACGAGCGCATCAGCGCAAGAAATCAATGTGTGACGAAGGCAGGTGCCAGCATGTGTCCGCTAATAAATGATAGCCTTGCTCTTACACTTTCTTTTCATCGCTCTCAAAACCCAAGATGACTCGCACAGTTGAGGTTTTGAAACAGGAGACTTGAGCATTTTTGGGATATTACGTAGTCTTATATTTCCAGGGACGTGGTAAGTTATGATCATGATTATGGTTTTGAAATCGGAATCGAAAGTACTGGGAATAATGNTCTCGTTCCTTCTTACCCTCTGCCATAGATCTATGGAATTCCTTAGACATAAATATTCGTAACAGCAATACTATTTCACATTTTAAATCCAACTTGAAGCGCGTATTTTTCGCTAGCGAAAAGATTCCCCAATATTTTCTTACTGGGAATAGGAAATCCTCCATATTTCATGCAAGATTAAGAAATAATTGCAGTGACCTTAACTCTGACTTGTTCCAAAACCATTTAACTACTTCGCCTGTTTGCTCCTGTGACAGGGAGATAGAAAATGCCTCTCATTATTTCTTCAAATGCTCTAAGTACCACATACACAGATTGTTTCTATTTAATGCATTGCGTTCATTTCACCCTTTAAATTCTGATATTCTTCTCCATGGAAAACAATCATTGAACGACGAAGAAAATGGCATTATTTTCACTGAAGTGCAAAGATTTATTTCAGAGACGAAGCGTTTTGCATAGACGCACCAGGACAGGACTCATTATTGTGCATTATTGTGTATTACCTTGTATCATTATATTTATTACTATTATTATTATTATTATTATTATTACTACTATTATTGTTATTATTTCTATCATTATAGTCTTTTTTAAGTATTTTTTCTTAAGATTTCCAAAACGACGACTAATATTTACATCTTAAACAGTCACCTTTATCTACGTAACTTTATATTAAAGGGAAAGACCCCCGATAATGTTGTAGAACTTAAGGTCCAACCCTTTTTCCATATTTTTTTTTTGTGTGAATTGTAATTTATTTGTTATTGTCAATTTGGAAATAAAATATGTTTAAACTAGTTATGATCATGAAAATGCCATTTATGTTCATAACCAAAAATATGGATAATGTTTAATTCATGGTTTGTAAAAAAAATATTGCTTCATAAATAAGTTGATTAAATTAATAAACGAGTTCGTTTTATATCAAATAATTAATAAGATTACAAAGCTGCGGTTTTGTGTATAAGTAATCAACACTGTTTAAGTTTTCTTCTTACTTTCATCTTTGTATAATTGCTTTCTCTAAAATCAATCCTTTGTACGTAGACGGTTGCATACCAAATGTCTTAAAAGAATGCGCCCTCATAGACCAGACTAAGAGAGGATACAATAGGAAGATGAGCAAATGAATGTTTTTGTGTGATAAGCGTCAACTATTTAACTTGTTTTCTACAAAGCTATACATTATGGACGCCGTTCATTTGTAACATGAAAAATGTCACTTTGAACCATCGTGAGACACTTTCCGATAAGCCGATCGGGATAATATTGACACCGGTAATTATTAATTACTGTATTGACATTATATATTGATTCCTCTTTACACTCAATACATACATTGGTCGAGGAGTTAAGAGATAAACTATAATCTATAATAACGGAGACGTTTCCTTGTTATCGCTTTCTAGGCAAGCAAGGTTCATGTGGTACGTATCTACGCTGGTAATGCTTTGCAAAGTATCACGGATTAAAATGTCTGAAATCGTCAGAAACCTAGAGAACATTGTAATGACAAACGGAAACTGTAAGAAAAATAACTCGAATCTTATTGATAGTGACAATAAATTCCATTTTAATTTCCCGCAAATATATCTATTCATACGACACACGAACACTAAAATGGTACTATGTTAGTGTTCATGTGTCGTATGAATATATATCGTAAAATGGAATGGCGTTGAAAATTTGGCAATTGCTATAGGGAACACTGATTTTTAATTGTTTAACCTTTATTTTGCTAATTATTGTTCGAAATTTTCGTTGATTTTGAGAAGATCTAGTAATGAGTCTTAAACAGTCCATAATTTATGTACACGTGTACACATTGAGCTATGTGTGTTTAATATGAGGACTAAATAGCATCCAACTTGAACACACATACAAAAGTATGCATTTGAACGTGTGCTTAATTTTGTTGCTTTTTGTAACATATATAGGCAAGTTTCCATTTGTGTGTGTGGTATCTACGTAATGTATTGACGGTGTTTCGCAATAATTGTAAATGTAATGTCTGTATTTGTACCGAATAGACATTTAACAATTATCATCAGAAATTATTAAACAAACAGTATAAGTTTTAAATGGTATGGCTGTAGATTTTGTACATGTTATTTGAAAAAAAAAAGAAATATTTATAGATGTGAACATTTGGTAGCGTTACGTAATTGTCGATGTTTTCAATTAATTGTTACTGGAGCGCAGCATGACAATTTACTGTGAAGCAATTAATTGCATGGTTCATTAACGTCCGACTTACTCGATTTCTTTATAATATAAACTCGTTTGGCTTTTTTACGTATCAATGTTAATGAAGTATAAATAAAAAATATTCTTCGTTTCAAAGATGATTTGTAATTGATATGATAATCAAATCCATTATTTTCAAAATGCATTGCAGTCCGCACAGGCTAATCAGGGACAACTCTGTCTGCCTCAGCTGGATAATCGTTTAGAGGAGACTCCCTGTAAACGAAGAATTTAATAAAAGCAGAAAGTGTCGTCCCTGAAGTGCCTGTGCAGACTGGATGGTCCGGGATGACACTTTACGTTCATGCATCAAGCCCGGTTTTCCCAGAACGAAGCTCAAATGGTCGATTTACTGTAACTCTTAATAATCGCTAAAATGTTGATAGCCACTATAACAGATAAATACGCAACAAAGACGATAGCTCATAGATGATTGAAGAGCACATCTACGCAAGAAATCAATATGTGACGAAGGCAGGTGCCAGCATGGGTCCGCCGATAAATCATAGCCTTTCTCTTACACTTTCTTTTCATTGCTCTCAAAACCCAAGATGACACAAACAGTTGAGGTTTCGAAACAGGCGACTTGAGCATTTTTTGGAAATTACACAGTCTGATATTTCTAAGGACGTGGTAATGAATATGTAATTGATGTTCCTAATTCAACTATAGACAATTTTAATTCATGGTTTTGTAAAAAAAACTTTTGCACATAAATATGTTGATGAAATTAAAAAAAATTTGGTTCTGATTAATAAGATTTCTTGGTTGTGGTGTTGTGTGTTAGTAATCAATACTGTTTTATATTTCTTCATATTTTAATCGTCGTATTATTGCTTAATCTAAAATTCACCATTTGTTTGTAAACTATTTGCATACCAAGCGTCTTAAAATAATGCGTCCTCAGAAGAATTAAAGTCGCTACGATGTGAAGAGGAGCAAATTACTGTTTTGTGTGATTAGCGCCAACTAGTTTGCTTGTTTGCTACAAAGCCATATCCTACTGCTAATTTGATACATTAAAAATGTCACCTTGAACCTTCGTTAGACACTTTCCGATAAGCCGACCGGGATTATATTGACACCGGTAATCATTTATTACTGTATTAACAAGATATATTGATTCCTTTTTACAATCAATACATACATTGGTCGAGGAGATACGAGATAAACTATAATCTATAATAACGGAGACATTTCCTTGTTATCACTTTCTAGACAAGTTAGGTTCAAGTGGTTCGTATCTACGCAGGTAATGCTTTGCAAAGTATCACGGATTAAAATGTCTGAAATCGTCAGAAACCTAGGGAACAATGACAAACGGAAACTGTAAGAAACATAACTCGAATCTCATTGATAGTGATAACACAATACATTATTATACTTTTTATAGAACCCCATCCACCCTACCCCGCCCCCAAATATATATATATATATATATATATATATAGGCAAGTTTAAATGTATGTGTGTGGTATTTACGTAATGTATTGACGGTGTTTTGCAATAATTGTAAATGTAATCTCTGTATTTGTACCAAATAGACATTTAACAATTATCATCAGAAATTATTAAACAAACAGTATAAGTTTGTAATGGTATTGCTGTAGAATTTATACATGTTATTTGAAAAAAAGAGTAAATATCTATAGATGTGAACATTTTGTAGCGTGATGTAATGGTCGAGGTTTCAATTAATTGTTACTGGAGCGCATCATGACATTTTACTGTGAAGCAATTAATTGCATGGTTCATCAACGTTCCGATTAATTTAGTGATTACAAAATCAACGATGACAGGGTTTGAGGACATAACAAATGTATGGATTGAGTGTGAATATCCGTTTTCTTGACGTTCTTACGTTACGCCAATGCGAGATGTATGTCTGCAAGGCAGTTATTTTATTGTTTCACGTTATTTTTTTTCACGTTTATCAATATTACAGTAAATTAAAGGTTGAAGTATTGTTCTGCATTAAACAACAAGCAGAGGGCAATAACTCCGAAAAATGCTAATTTACGTGTCCTATGTCAATACATTGTATCTGCGAAATAACTCTTTTCAGTGTAACTTATGTTGCCAAAAAGACGAAAGTTCCATGTATTTTATTCCCCCGAATGGAGGCATACATTCCGCCCGTCAGTCCGCCAAGCTTCCTGTGAGGAGCATAACTCAGGGAGTATTGAAGGGATTCAAATGAAATTTCATAAAATGGTATAGCGCGTAAAAACAACTTTCCAAAATTAAATAATTAAATGCTTGCTGATATACCATCCGTTCTTAAGAGAGAAAAAAAAAATGTTACTGAAAATTATTGCGTTTGAATGAAATACATTTGATCATGTTTATGCCCGACATCGCTTGTTACGAATGAAATATACATGTGCAAAAACGGCATTTGTTTCAAAGCTGAGTTGCAATTATTGAAGTGTATTTCGCGATATATAACTTAGCCTCAGTACTGCATAAGTTGTATAATAATCAAAGCCATCATTTGCTTAATTAGCCGCGTTCTATGAAAACTGTGCTTAATGCATGAGCGTAAAATGTCGTCCCAGATAAGCCTTTGCCGTCTTCATTGGCTAATCATGTACGACACTTTCCGCCTAAACTGGATTTCAGTTTAGAAGAGACTTCCTTTACAAGAAAAATTCCATAAACGCGGACTGACTGCACAGGCAAAGTCGGGATGTCACTTTACGCACATGCTTCAAGCCGGACTTCCCAGAACGAGGCCAAAATGGTCGATTCACTATTACGATTTATAATCGCTAAAATGTTATAATAGCCTATATGAAAGATAAACATGTTACAGGACGACAGATCACAGATAGATGATTGACGAGCACATCAAGGCAAGAAATCAATGTGTGACGAAGGCAGGTGCCAGCATGGGTCCTCTGATAAATCATAGCCTTTCTCTTACACTTTCTGTTTGTCACTCTTAAAACCCAAGATGACACGTACAGTTGAGGTTTTGAAACAGGCGACTTAAGCATTTTTTGGAAATTACACAGTCTGATATTTCTAATGACGTGGTAAGTTATTATCGTGAATATGTAATTGATGTTCCTAGTGCAACTATGGACACTTTTAATTCATGGTTTTGTAACACAACTTTTGCACATAGATATGTTGATGAAATTAAAAATTGTTTGGCTCTGATTAATAAGATTTCTTGGTTGTGGTTTTGTATGTTAGTAATCAATACTGTTTTATATTTCTTCATATTCAAATCGTCGTATTATTGCTTAATCTAAATGTCATCATTTGTATGTTCACTTTTTGCATACCAAATGTCTTAAAAGAATTCGTCCTCTTCGTCGTCAACTTTTTTACTTGTTTGCTACAAATAAATAAATTATGGACATTATAAATTTGTTACCGGAAAAATGTCACCTTGAACAATCGTTAGACACTTTCCGATAAGCCGATCGGGATTATATTGACACCGGTAATCATTAATTACTGTATTGGCAAGATATATTTATTCCTCTTGAGTCTTGATAATCAATACATACATTGGTCGAGGAGATAAGAGATAAAATATAATCTATAATAACGAAGACATTTCCTTGTTATCACTTTCTAGACAAGTCAGGTACAAGTGGTTCGTTTCTACGCAGGTAATGCTTTGCAAAATATCGCTGATTAAAATGTCTAAAATTCTTAGAAAACTGGAGACAACGGTTAAAAACAAACGGAAACTTGAATAAAAAATAAATCGAACCTCATTGGTAGTTATAACGAAATGCATTGTTATACATAATTATACAGTGTGAGCAATTTCCCCGGAGATGTGCCTCTTTTTTTCTGGTCAACAATGTGTCAACATTCATTTCGACATTTTTTAATTTGAAATATTTGCCCCCAATAAAGCATAGGTTGCGATGACTTTCGTTGGCGAAAGTAATGTCTTTACGGTGTTTCACAATAATTTTTATTGTAATCCCTGTATTTGTACAGATAGGATATTTTACATTTAACAGAATACTTCGTATGCTTTTAAAATTGCAAGTATTCTTAATTATCACGAATAAATTATCTTATAGACTAAGTTGTTAACGGAATGGCTATACATGTAATTGGAATAAAAGCTAATGTCCAAAGATGTGAACATTTGGAAGCAGCGTGTCGCAATTGTCGATTTTTCAATTAACTGTTACTGGAGCGCATGACCTTTAACTGTGAAACGATTAATTGCATGGTTCGTTAACGCAACGATTAATTTAATGATTGCAAAATCAATGATGACAGTGTTTGAGGAAATACCAGCTGATGGATCCAGTATGGAGTGTATGAGAATATCCGTTTCTTTTCGTTCTCACGTTGCGCCAATGCAATATTTCTGTCAGCAAGTACGGAATACCGTTAGGACCATCGTGGTTACACATTAAAATCCAGAGGGCGACAATGCGATAGTGCGATAGAACGATGGCGACAATGCAATAGTTCGATGGCGACAATGCGATAGTACGATGGCGATAATGCGACAACGCGATAGTACGATGGCGACAATGCGATAGTCATCGTACCGTCGTCATCGTATTATCGCATTGTCGCCATCGTACTATCGCATTGTCGACTATCGCCTTCTGGTACACAAACTATTCTTATTGCAGAAACAAAATAGATGACTTTATGAAGATGCACTTTGAAAGAGGTTACATTTATAATGAAATCAAATTCTTATTAAGTTATAGAATGGGTATTGATGTAAGGTATGTCGAACTGTAAAGTATTTTTAAAAGTGGCTCCATCTCGGAAAAAATACGATGTGCGCATGTGTACCGGAAGGCGATAGACGACAATGCGACAGTACGATGACGACAATGCGACAGTGCGACAATACGATGGCGACAGTAAGATAGTACGATGGCAACAATGCGATAATACGATGACGACATTACGACAACGCGATAGTTTAATGGCGACAATGCGATGATACGATGGCGACAGTACGATATGACTGTCGCATTGTCGCCATCGTACTATCGCGTTGTCGTCATCGTATTATCGCATTGTCGCCATCGTACTATCGCATTGTCCCCATCGTATTGTCGCACTGTCGCATTGTCGTCATCGTACTGTCGCATTGTCGCCATGGTACTATCGCATTGTCGCTATTGTACTATCGCATTGTCGCCATCGTACTATCGCGTTGTCGCCATCGTACTATCGCACTATCACAGTGTCGCACTCTTGATTGTATTCTGTAACCACGATGGCTCTAATGGTATTCCGTAAAGCAAGGCAGTGAGTTGATTGTTTCACGTTTACATATTTAAGACGTAAAACAATTTCATTGCCAGTTATGTTTGTTTCGTTAAATGTGTTTATGTGGTGGTATAGAATTTTATAAAGCTATAGAATTGTATATAGCATTACAAAATTGTTATAAATAAATTTAGTGAGCAACAGTTTTACGCTCACCAGAACACAACGTGCTCATCGTGAGCTTTTGGTATAGCTTTTTGTCCGTCGTTCTTTGTGCGTCGTGTGTGTTGCGCCGTCCCTCATCAACATTTGTTTGTGAACACTCTTGAAGTCACATGTATTTCCCAATCTTCATGATACGTGATCAGAACATTTGCTCCAATTATTATCTTAGCAGAATTCGAAACTTGGTATCGTGAGGGTTAAAAACTATGTTTATATGTCGAATTTAAAAAAAAAGCTCATGAACACTCTAGAGGCCACATCTATTGCTCAATCTTCATGAAATTTGCTTAGAATATGTTTCCCCATGATATCTCAACCGAGTTTAAAACTTGTTCACATTGGGTCATAAACCTTCCACATATTATACAATGTTTCTTGAATGATTTTGATATTTGTTAAACACGTTTGTAAACAATGATATACTATGTGGATTGTAACAAAGAGGTTTTCATTACAATCCCAGGAGCGAAATTCCAAATGGAGCAACAAAGCAGAACTGTTACATTTACAACCTAGCTATGGGTTATTTTGTTACTAATGCCAAAAAGATGGTAAACGTAGGGGAGACCAGCTGAACGTTGAAAGAACGTGCAAAGGAACATGGGGCTTGCGTGCGACTCCGGAGGGATAAACCAATCTCGGACCATTTCAATAGTGCTGACAACGGAAAGCTGGACATGGGCATATGTGTCGTGTTCTGAGAAAACTTGGCATAATACTTGTGCGTAAATTGTCATCCCAGATTAGCATGTGCAGTCCGCACAGGCTAATCAGGGACGACAATTTCCGCTTTGATGATTTTTTTCGTTTGAATGATGTCTTTTCTTCGCGAAAATCAAGTTAAAGCGGAAAGTGTCGTCCCGGATTAGCCTGTGCGGACTGCACAGGCTAATCTGGGACGACACTTTACGCACATGCATTTTGTCCAGTTTTCTCAGAACATAACACATATCAGTTTTAGCAAACATACGTGACCGTTCCCGCTATTATAAACTGATTAAGGAGTTAGAATGTATAAAAACAAATCAAATATATTCTCCAAATGATATTAATACAAAGAATCAACTAGATGTCCTGCTGCGAGAAATTATTTAATTAAAACTATGCTTGAAAAACATTTTATACCTAATCATTAACATAAATGAATATAAAAGTTATAGTACTAAATGTAATTTATCCTATCTATAATGTGTATATGATAATTAAATATCAAATATATATCAATACTTACTTAACATATTTTATGTAGATATAGGGAGATATCGTTTAATTAATTTAATTAGGTTATTTTATTTAATTAATGATAAACAGTTTAGGTAAATAATAATTAAATAAGATGTTATATTATTTTATTGTAAAATATCCATTTATGTCGCGTATGAGGCACATACAGCGCTAAAGTTAATATAACATAGTGACATTTTATATGTAAGTACTACTCTCATTTCACTGTTGGCGTCATTTTACCCTTTTGGCGCAATTTTATATATAACGTCGTTTATGACGTCATCATGTTCAACGTCACGTTGGCATTTGCAACATTTACTTTATTATTTGAAACGTCTTGTTAAAACTGAAAAATCTCTAATTGCGTAAACATTAGTAATTACTTATGAAATCGGCATAATGTATATATTATATAAGCTAAGAATCATCATATACCATTAAATTAAACCACACACTACCAATAAATAGAGAATAATAGGTTAGTGTTGATTTTAGATCAGGTTTTAAAATGCGAGGCTTAGAAAACAAAAAGCACGAGCCTTGGCGAGTGCTTTTTCGTTTTCGTGCCGAGCATGATAAACCTGATCTATAATCAACACTTACCTATTATTCTATTTATCCCATTTTTTATTCAGTAAACCTATTTATTTAAACAAAATTAGTTTAACCGGATAATTTCGCTGGATTTATGACGTCATTTTGTCGAAAAAATGACGTCATTTCGTGCCGTGGTTTAAAGCAGAAATGTAATCAACGGTGCTTAAATCAACCGAATTCTACGGAATACCGTTAGGGCCTTCGTGGTTACACATTTAAATCCAGAGGGCGTGAATGCGAGAACGCGAGAGTACGATGGCGACAATGCGAGAATACGATGACGAGAGTGCGAGAATACGATGACGACAGTGCGACAATACGATGACGACAGTACGACAATACGATGACGACAGAGCGACAATTCGATGGCGACAGTACGATATGACTATCGCATTGTCGCCATCGTACTATCGCACTGTCGCCATCGTATTGTCGCACTGTCGCATTGTCGTCATCGTACTATCGCGTTCTCGCATTCTCGTCATCGTATTCTCGCACTCTCGTCATCGTTTTCTCGCACTCTCGTCATCGTATTCTCGCAATGTCGCCATCGTACTCTCGAGTTCTCACATTCTCTGTATTTTAATGTGTAACCACGATGGCCCTTACGGTATTAGGTAGAATTCGCTGTAATAGTGGGATAAAATGGAATACTGAAGTTAAATTTAAAAAAAAATGTTTTATAATTTTTATGTCTCCCCATTTTTTTAAACTATTTTAACCACATAAATGGTATTAAAAAAGTTCTGTCGAATAGAAATCTGCGAAACTGTTCAAATATGTTTATCTACGTGTTGTCATCATAAAACAATAATAAAAAAGGGAGCTACCGCACTTTTATCAGAGATTTTCCTTTTTAACAACCCCTACCGTCTTTGTCAAATTTCATAAAATACAGCAATTAGGCCAAACCCAAGAAGCGGTATAATAGATTGCTAGAAATATGCATAAACATTAGAAATTGCTGACAATCTTAACTGGGATCACAACAGCTTACCAAAAAAAGCTAACAAAAATACAATATTTAATCACAAACCTACAGTATCAAACTCGACCTTAATCGTCAATAACTTAAAGGGACTAGTTCAAATATTTCGGCATGTTTTGAAGTTTGTGATTGAATGCTTAAAATTGATAAATGTAAACAACAGGACTAAAGAGCCCTAGTATAAAACAAGAATGAAATTAAAGAAAGAAAGAAAAAAAGTAAAAAAAAAAATTAACCCCACCTGGGATCGAATCACTGACCTTTGTATTATGAACCAACTCGGTCACTTGTGATGATACTGATAACACAAATATTGGGTTATGATAATAGCATCATCGGTGTTGCTTTAAATATATCCTCGCTTAAATAAACTGCGCAACTCTCCTTAATGGATTATTTTTAGCGGCAAGAATCGTCGTCAACCGTCGTAATCTCGTGAACTATGTTTTCATTTTTTGACCTCTGACATACTCGATTTCTTTATAATATAAACTCGTTTGGCTTTTTTATATATCAATGTTAATGAAGTGTAAATACAAACAAATCCTTTGTTTCAAAGATGATGTGTTATTGGTATGCTAATCAAATCCATCATTTGCTAAATGCATTGCAGTCTGGAAGGCTAATCAGGGACAACACTGTGTGCCTCAACTGGATTTTCGTTTAGAGAAGACTCACTTTAAACAAAAAAATAATCAAACAAAGCAGAAAGTGTCGTCCCTGAATAGCCTGTGCAGACTGGATGTTCCGGGATGACACTTTACGTACATGCATCAAGCCCGGTTTTCCCAGAACGAGGCTGAAATGGTCGATTTACTGTAACTCTTAATAATCGCTAAAATGGTGATAGCCAATATAACAGATAAACACGCAATATGGACGACAGATCATAGATGATTGACGAGCACATCAACGCAAGAAATCAATGTGTGTCGAAGGCAGGTGCCAGCATGGGTCCGATTATAAATGATAGCCTTTCTCTTAAACTTTCTTTTTATCATTCTCACGCCCCGAGATGACACGCATAGTTGAGGTTTCGAAACAGGCGACATTTTTTGGATATTACGCAGTCTAATATGTTCAAGGACGTGGTAAGTTATAATATCATGAATATGCCATTAATGTTCATAATTACAAGTATGGATAATGTTTATTTCATGGTTTGTCAGACAAAAACTTATATTTGTTGATAACATTAAGAAACGAGCTCGTTTTATATCGGATTATTAATAAGATTTCTCGGATGTGGTTTTGTGTATAAGTAATCAATACTGTTTTAGTTTTCTTCATATTTTCATGATCGTATTATTGCTTTATCTTAAATTCATCCTGTGAACGTAGTCCATATAAACGGACTCCCAGAGCCTTTGATAATTTTTGCTATGGCGGCTCTGGGAGTCCATATGCAACCCTTCATAAACATGGGTGCAGTTCAGCGCAGCGAATCCGTGCGCTTCACTAAACTGACGTCGTTTGAGACAAATTGAGGAAAATAATGAATAAACTTCATAAACATGTTAAATTTACCTGAATGGCAACCTACGGATGTTATCCTTTGCATGCACCCTAAAAAACACGACGATGTTTCAACACACTTTTCTCGCTGACATTTTATGTTTAAATTTGAAACAGTGTATTCTGTATCGAATACCTCGACATCGTTGTCGACTTAAGCTACATCACATAACCCGACGTGCAAAATATTGGTGTACTGCGACCTAACCGATATTGTGTCAGTTTTCCAATATGGCAGATACAACGTACAAAAGAAAAACGCAGTCAATAAAAAGCAATTATTTCTTGCTTAAATGGTACCATTTGGATGAGTTTGTGGTTTAGACAGGTAAACTTTGATAAGTTCTTGCAGTTTCAGTATTCCTTAACCCTTGCATTGTTGATTAAATTTTGCACCCATGGACAAGAGACGGCGCATTGCAACTCTCAGCAACCATTTGGGTTGTAAAGCTGAGAGTTAAATTATTGCAACTACTTTTGAATGTTTACTATTTTCATACACAATGTTTGAACAGAATGCAGACCACATAAACCAGAATTAATGTCGCTACGATGAGAAGAGAAGCAAATGACGTTTGTGTGTGATTATTGACAATTATTTTACTTGTTTGCTATACAGCAATAAATTATGGACGCCGTTCATTTGTTACATGAGAAATGTCACCTTGAACCTTCGTTAGACACTATCCGATAAGCCGTTCGGGATTATATTGACACCGGTAATCATTAATTACTGTATTGACGATATATATATTGATTCCACTTTACAATCAATACATACATTGGTCGAGGAGATACGAGATAAACTATAATCTAAAATAACGGAGACATTTCCTTGTTATCACTTTCTAGACACGTCAAGTTCATGTGGTTCGAATCGAACGCAAGTAAAGCATTGCAAAATTACTCTGATTAAAATGTCTAAAATCGTCAGAAAACTGAAGGAAAATGTTATACCAAACGGAAACTTTAAGAAAAAATAACTCGAAGTTCATTGGTAGCGATAACGCAATGCATTGCTATACATAATTATAGAGTGTGTGCAATTTTAGCCGAGATGTTCTTCTTTTTTTCTTGTCAACAGTGTGTCAACATTCATTTTGATATTTGTCTTTTTGTTTATGTTTGCCCCTCCCCCAATCAAGCGTTGGCTGAGATGGCTTTGATGGGAAAAATGTATAATCGGTTATTAACAGTCCATATTTACACGTACACACACTGAGCTATATTTGCTTTACTATGAGGACTGAATAATACCCAAATTTAACCCAAATTGATAAGTATACATTAAACGTTTGCTTAATTGTGAGTATTTGTTTACGCAAGTTTTACTACGCGTATGAGTTTCATCTAAGTAATGTCCCGACGGTCGTCTAAATAATCGTTCATTCAGTCTATGTAATTGTACAAAATAAACATGTTACTTTGAAAAACAACAACCTCAAAACCTACGTACGCATTTAAAGTTGAAAGTATACTTAATTATCATCAGATATTACTAATCTAACAGACCAAGTCTAAAACGGAATGGCTGTAGATTCTAAACATGTACATTTTTTATACATTAAACTTTATATATGTAATTTGGAAAACAAGAGTAAATGTCTACAGATGCAGGCATTTCGTAATGGTCGATATTTAAATTAATTATTACTGGAGAGCATCATGACCTCTATCTGTGAAGCAATTAATTGCATGGTTCGTTAACGTACTGATTAATTTAATGATTACAACATCAATGATGACAGTGTTTGCGGACATAACAAATTATGGAGTGTATGTCAATATCCGTTTTCTTGACGTTCTTACGTTACGCCAATGCGAGATGTCTATAAGCACGGCACTGAGATGATTGTTTCACGTTTATATTTTTATGACAAAAATTCGATTGCCAGTTATTTTTTGGGCTATTGCCTTCTGCAATTCGCACCATAGGTAACATAATATAC
>VMBQ01005569.1:35341-67046 GCA_007657795.1 Dreissena rostriformis | reverse complement strand
GAAGATAAAAACTCGGCAAGCCTCGTTTTTATCTTCAATTAGATGACTCGTTTAATAAATTCAATACAAAACGACCACTCATGCAAGATCCTATATATAGTAAATAGCAAATTGCTTTTTGAACGTAAAGCAATAATATCAATGTAAATATAAATTTAATTATATTACAGATGTACATGAGCGAGTTGCGGGGAGACTAAGTCACTTCACAGCCGCCTAGGGACATCGGCCGGGTAGCTTCCGGGAAATTCTTCAGAAGCTCTTAAAATTGTGACTCTTTTTGTGTTTGCTTTGTACAATAGACGTTATATTCAATCGATGAAAATTAACGTAACTATGAATGTTATTTAAACAAGAGGAAATTTGTTAAGAAATTAGAAAAAAATATATTGAAAGCACATAAATTGTACCAAAATTTTTGTTAAGAGAAGTTAAATACATATTGTAAAATGTATGTTTTATTAATAAAATGTGACATGTTTTGTTGGTGGTTAGAACATGTAGAAGGTAAATGTGTCGCGTCCGTTGTAAAAAATGCATACCGTTCTGTGATTATAAAACAGAGTGTAACCTTTGCCTTTGAGCTCGAGCAACATGTCCTTGTTGCATGGTGAACATGATATAACATGATACATGCAGTTCGTTTTTAATTTGGCACAATAATGTCCTATTATTTATTGATTTATTACCATACATGGTTATCAAATAAGCGTTTACCCGCAAATTAGGAAGCACCTATTATTATATCAGTACCAACTAATTACAACAGCTCCTCCCCCTGACAGACTATGATAGTTTGTGTTTTTATTAAAATTACTACACTAATTGCGAAACTAATCGATTTACAAAGTCGATATCTTTTATTCCCAATATTGAAGACGATTCATAAGTGTTATGCTGGTAATTATTTGCCTCAAGTTTTCTTTTAGTACCAGTCAAATCATTAGCGGAAACCTCGTTCAGTCAAATACTCTATGCTTCTTGATTGATAATGCGGAGATAACGGAATATGAGCCTCGCTCTGTGAAAAGGGAGTTTAATGCATGTGCGTAAAGTGTCGTCCCTGACAAGCCTGTGCAGTCCGCAGATGCTAATCAGGGACGACACTTTCCGCTTTTATGGTATTTTTCGTTTAAAGGAAGTCTCTTCTGATCGAAAATCCAGTTTAGTCGGAAAGTGTCGTCCCTTATTAGCCTGTGCGGACTGGAAAGACACTTTACGCACATGCATTAAACCCCCTTTTCACATAGCGAGACTCCGACGGTGCAGTCGACTGCCACGAATAAGTTATTGCCTTGTTGTTATGTTTTATTGTCGGGTTGTTATATTTATAAAATTCATCGGGAGATACAACATAGATTCAAATTTGGGCGACCATTTCGCGTATGCCGTTTTGGAGGGCTTTTTTAAATGCTTACTAGTACATAATTATTTTCTATGTCAATATTTAAATGCCTGACATCATTAATTAAACATTAATGTGTTATGTTATAACACGTCGATATACGTAAGGAAATCACTCCGAGAAGGAATTCGATAACATGTCTATCAACACCGTGATACCGTTGTTTAAATCATGAAGAAGGGAGATGACTTCTACGAAAGACAAGAGTCATCGGACTTTGCTGTAAGATCAACGTCCAATCAGAAAAGTGATGGAAAACCACGTGACGCTCAAACGTCCGTTACGTCACGTAACGTCATAGCAACGTCGTCATTATCATTAACGACGCCAAAATCGAAGCAAGCGAAATTAAGCTCACACTATTATTTTTCCATGATGTAGTTATGAAATCGAATGGGAAATAACAATAGCGTTCCTCCGGAAAAAGAGGATTCCGCCATTTCCTATTTGCATGGACGCTTGGGCAATACAGGCGGAAACGCTGACCAGCTACTGGTGAAACTGATCGCTGAAGAGTTCGGGGACGTATCAGAGTCAAGATCGCCAAGAAGCGTCTCAGAAAAGGCGCAAAGTAAGTGTTATACTGTAATAAAATATAATATAGTGTCATATCAAATAATATCATATAAGTATTATCTATTTATTTATTTATTACATTTTTGTTATAATTTCCCCAAGGTAACTCATTAGGACAATACATTAATAATAAAGAGATATGAACGCAAAATCAATTATATATTTATTTAACGTTTTCAGAGTATGAAAACTTTTTATTTTTCATTAAGTAAGCTGAGGTAAAAAGAAAAATTATTTATTTTCGTTTATTATGTCATAAAGACAATTTACTGATTACATTAAAAAAACACTTCGGGATGACGGAAATATCAGCAATTTCAAAGCAGAACATTTTACTACAGTTATCCCTAAACCGCCTCAAACAAAAATCGCTTAATACATATTTAAATAAAGAATTAAAAGACTGATATGTTGATCTTCGCATAAAAACAGCAATGTTTTATTTCACTGGAGATATTTAGCGAGAATCATAGAAAATCAAAACACACGAATTATTTGTTTGTTATTTGTTTAATTACAAGGTTCTTTACTCCTGCTATCTATGAGAATTTTATCAAAACAAAACATCATACATTTTTTTTAAAACCTTTTATATTTAACTGTGAATAATTAATAATAATTAGTATCATTATTAATGATAATTCTAATAATGTTTTCTATGAAGCATACATATAACATAATCATTCATTTCAAAGTGATGTATGTTATGAGACAGCGTTTTATGTATTTGTGTATACTAAAAAAAATATCAGAAATGTAGTAATGTTTGAGAATCATTTAAAGGTTTTTAATATCATAAATGCAAAATCTTCTCAGATGAAATAATTGATGTTTCATTACAGCGGTGACATTATGTGATCAACACGAATAATGATACACTCAGTTTCAAATTATTGTTTACGTAAGAATGGTTCATTTTACATAATCACATGAGCCTCGCTCTTAGAAAAGGGGGTTAAATGCATTTGCGTAAAGTGTCTTCCCATATTAGCGTGTGCAGTCCGCACAGGCTTGTCAGGGAGAACACTTTCCGCCTAAACTGGGTTTTTGTCAAGAAGAGTCTTCCTTTAAATAATAAATAAAATAAAAGCGGAAAGTGTCGTCCCTAATAAGCCTGTGCGAACTGCACAGGCTTATCTGGGACGACACTTTACGCACATGTATTAACCCCCTTTTCACAGAGCGAGGCTCATATAATGCCCCTCTAAACTACGACTAGGTATATTGTTCTTATAATATATGTTGTTGGTTGGACTATTTTTGTTTCGTCACTCCAACAATTTTCATCCGATCTTCATCAAACTTCCTGAAACCATTTTGAGTACGCCATTAATGAAGCTCGATAATAAGTCAAAACGCCCCTAAATAAAACTTTAAGGTCCTTTAATTACCTTAAATTGTGATTTAAATGCGGAGTTATTGTCCCTTAATGGTTGGACGTTGAGAGTGGAAACACACGATATAACTAAGTCCATCACACAGCAAAATCTTTACGAGTAGCGTACGAAATGTTTCACGAATACTTCGCGTTTCCTTTCAGACATCACCAGACGATTGCGAAGAAAGCTCTTGTCTCGAAATGAAGAGGATGCGGAAACAGACCGCGCGAAATCGAGCGCGTCATTCATCAACTACGTTGCTATGGAAACGGAAGTAGATGGCATTATGGACGCACCTGTCGCTCAACAGACGACAGACACATTTTTGCAGCTCCGCAAATTGCACACCCGCCCACAGAACGAACCATTTGTGAGTCTGATTGAATGTCCAAATTGTGTCGTGTTCTGAGAAAACTGGGCAAAATGCTTGTGCGTAAATTGTCATCCCAGATTAGCCTGTGCAGTCCGCACAGGCTAATCAGGGACGACAATTTCCGCTTTTATGGAATTTTTCGTTTAAATGATGTTTCTTCTTAGCGAAAATCCAGTTTAGGCGGAAAGTGTCGTCCCGGATTAGCCTGTGCGGACTGCACAGGCTAATCTGGGAATGACACTTTACGCACATGCATTTTGCGAAGTTTTCTCAGAACACGACACAATTGTCGGATGAAGCAATATCTTTTTATTTATGCAATTATTGATTCTTGATGCAATCATGTATTTTTAAAAAAAATGTAGTATTTGCTTTATGAAAAATTGGTTTTATGCAGTAATTTATTAGGGCTATGATGATTGTGATGATGGTTATGATGTTGACGATGATTATGATGATGACGCTGACGATAACGATGATGATGTTTGTGATGGTGATGATGATGATGATGATAAACATTGATATTGTTACCGGTTATATTAATATTGATGATATTCAATGGCAATAATAATGTCGATTATATTCATTGTAAAGCAATATTTTTCTAACAGACCGCCATTGTGGAACTGTCTCCCAAGTCTCAGAATGTTGCGAAGCCAGAAACCGAGATGGAAACCACCATGAAAGACGTCAACGACTTAAGCGTCAACAAATCCTCAACCGCAAAAGTTGATGCAGAAAATACGGTGCCCGAAAGAAAAATAAGGACATCCATTGACGACGTGAAGTCAGTTTGCACTGCGTTCGGAGAGAACAAACGACGCTTTGGAATTGAGCCTATTTCAACTGCTGAGTCTGTGATTGGTGTTCAGGAACATACTATAATCGTTTCTGATATCCCAGACGTATGCTGTGATAAAGAGGTGAATAGCAACTCCGAAGGTGTTCAAAAAGAAGAAAAACAAGCGATCGATCAGATAAATGACAAAGTGGCTTCAAGTAAAGAAGCACTTGGAACAACAGAAACCAAACCATATGACGCTATGAAGCAGACGAGTCTTAAGACAAAAATGTACATCGATCGAATGAAGGCTATCGCAGCTAAACATGTTGTTGTTGGCGACGGTGCGAGCCAGTCTGTGCTATTGGACAAAGCTGTGATGTCAGACATAAACGTCATTCGCAAAGTTCAGTTGCCAACAAACAACGCCGTGTTCTCCTCCAACATGGTTGGCTCTCATAAGAACGACAAGCTGAGTGTCAAAGAAATATTTTTTAGCCAAACCAACAAAGGCAATTCTGTCGAAACGCCCAGGCCGAAACAAGGGGTCTTGAAAGATGTGCCTGCAAAGAAGTACGGAGGTATAAATCACATGAGCCAGTTCGAAATTGAAAATGACATTCGCATGAAATGGATGAAGATTATTACTGCGAGTAGGCTAATTACAGATTCCTTCGGTGGAAGGAGAACGCTTGACAAACTGAAACAGTTTGACGCGATCGTCATCAGAAATATGCAGTTGTCGAGACAAGGGAATGAATACAGCTCCAACATGATCAGTCCTAAGACCTTTCCGTCACACAAATCTGAGCTCGCTAATTGGAAGGACGATTTCGGGAACAGCATGCATATCTTCACATTTGGCGATCTTTCCACGTCGTCGGAAAACGCAATTCCAAGATACAAAGTCAATCGGTCGCCAGTGAATCGCTCTTTGTCTGATGGGCAGCTTTTGCTTGTGTTAAGCACGCAAGATAACCACACCAAACATGAAGAAGCCAATCAATCAAAGTATGTCATTGGAGAGAACAGCAAGGACTGTTCCGTTTTTGAGAGTCACAAGCAGGACATCGCGCAAGAAAGCGTGCCTTCCAGTCAGTGCGCTGGCGACGAGTTTTACACAAGTAGCAAAGACGACAATCTGAAGCACGTTCTTGAAGGCAAGACCGATGATATTGATGATGTTCTTGTCCAAACAAAAGCGAGTGGGTTTTGCAAAGAAACGGCTATTTACCAGAATCAAAACACAAACGAGAATCTTGATGCCGTCCATATCATACAAGCTAAGAGGTTCGGCAGCCTTGAGCACATGAAAAAGATAAAGATGGAGAACGCTATCAAAATGAAGCGACTCAAGAACATCATTGCCAGTGGTGCCAGTCGTGTCGTGACCAGGGGTGTAGCTCCAAAAGCCGAAAGTTGCGCCATGTCTGATGTTGCAAAGCATGAGCAGACTAGACAGTCCCGTCGTGATGATGAATCTGGCTATGACAAGCGTGCTGCTCAGAATCACGATTGTGGGCCAACTTCCTTCAAGCCTTATGGCAACATCGATATCTATGAAAAGCTTTTTTTGGGAAATGATTATTGTGAACCCGTTTCCAGAACTCCTCATAGCGATGACATGGAAGAGCCTCAGAGCACAGCAACGAGATTGGCAATGTCATCACGTCAGTCGACGCCAAATAGCTCTTGCAAACCGCCACTTATATCTCAGCGACAATCATCAGAAATTGATATGAATGGTGACCATATCATCTCAGCTAAGAAGTACGGTGGTCTTGAGCATATGCAGAAAATCAAAATGGAAAACGCCATCAAACTGCAACGCCTTAAGAACGTACAGGCCAGCTCCTACGGTCAAATATCCCTGAGCACATCTTCAAGAGGCATCAGCCACATCCATACATCTGAAATGCAAGACTACGATAAAGCAAATGCAAACAACGATAGTCCGAAAGGCAGAAATCTGACTGGACAGAGGCTTCAAACTTGGCATACGCCGAGCAAGGAATTCAGTTATTCGGAGAAGCACGCGGATGAAAAGCCGATACCGTATGGCTCTGTCGCTCACTTCCAGAAAATCCAGAGGGACAACGCGAAAAGACTGCGACGCATGAAATACATTCATAAGCGCGTAGACACATGGAAGACCACCGAAAATAGCTGCAGTGACGTAGACTCAGGCAAGGAACATGAATACGGCTCAGTGGCGCATTTCAGGATGGTGCAAAGGAAAAATGCTACTATAAATAACAAGATTGGCGCAATCACGTCCAAACTGGATACCTGGAAGGAGCCCAACCCGGGAAGCGAGTATTCAATGCAAAGGGGGGCAGTTGGAGACCCGCGAAAGTTCGGATCCGTCGCCCATTTTCTGCAGGCAAAACAGCAGAATGCAAGCAGAACTTCGCGCTTAAAACAAACAACATCAAAACTGAATACTTGGCAGCCAAGGTATAAAATGGCGGCATTGTCTACACCTAGACAGACGTCAATGTCGAGACAAATCGGACAGATGAAATCCTTGACAATAAGCGTCCTCAAGGCCACTTCCAAGATTGACACAGGCTTAGTAAAGGCATCAAAAACTGCAGTAGGACAAGTTGCATCATGGAGCAGACACTTGAAGGATGTTCGTAGCCCAAATCCAAATCTAATGAAAATACCTGCTATTGCTGCAAACCCAAAGTCCAGCCACGCCATAATGAGCGGCAAAAATTTAAACCACAAACGAGAAAGCAATAATAGGAAATTATCTTCAGTGTCTCAAAGAAGCGATTTATCTGCGGAATCAAGCAGAAACCAGCACATGTTACCTCAAAGAAGCGATAAATCTGCGCTAACAAGAAGAAGAAAATCGCAGGTATTACCCGCGCAAAACTTGGTTAACCACGGAATCACGTTGTCTGCCAGAGAATTTGAGTGCATTGAAAACAGACTACGCCATCCGGACAACAAGATCCAGTTCCCATGCAACGAAGCGGAAGTTGATATGCGGCTAAAGGAACTGCTGACGCTCCTTCGCGTTTCCATCTTTGCAAAGACCACACTACTTTCAACATGCGACGGAAGCGGGGGTGATGGTGGATTTTATGTGTCGCCCTGTGACAGTTTTCTCGCTGACGAAGCCGCCATGGAAATGAAATACGAGATGGAACAACGTGCTCTGATCGCCGGAAATGATTTCGTCAATTTTGTTCCAAGGCCCAGACCTACCATAAACAAACATGGGGCTCCTCCCACGAAAATTCCAAAACCCGTCTTTAACGTACTGGAGAAGATAATGCAGTCGAGAGTACATGTGAAATACAAATGATTATAAACTTTGAAAGAACACACTTGTATAATGTAATTAAAGTTATTGTATATAAGATGTACTTCGTGTGACAATTATATTATAATACTGTAAGTTGTAATATATTTATTTGTAAGCACAGAAATTGAACGATAAATTTCCTTTCAAAAATATATGTTTATACAAAAGAATGTTTGTTTTGCTGATTATTCCAATGGACAATGTCGGCAACGTTCGTTGTCAAGAATGCATACGGTACTGTACGGAAAACTGTAAGGGCCATCGTGGTTACACACTAACATCCAGAGGGCGAAAATGCGATATTGCGATAGTATTATGGCGACAATGCGATAGTATTATGGCGACAATGCGATAGTACGATGGCGACAATGCGATAGTACGATGGCGACAATGCGACAATGCGATAGTGCGATAATACGATGACGACTGTGCGACAATACAATGGCATCAGTGCGATAGTACGATGTCGACAATGCGATTGTACGATGGAGACAATGCGATGATATGATGGCGACAGTACGATATGAATATCGCATTGTCGCCATCGTACTATCGCGTTTTCGCATTGTCGCAATCGTACTATCGCATTGTCGTCATCGTACTATCGCGTTTTCGCATTGTCGCCATCGTACTATCGCATTGTCGCCATCGTACTACCGCATTGTCGCCATCGTACTATCGCATTGTCGCCATCGTACTATCGCACTATCGCATTGTCGCCCTCTGGATCTTAATGTGTAAACTCGAACAAAGAAGTATGACATTTTCCTTTGACCTCGACAAACAGCCATTAGGCGCAACATATCCTCATAACATTTTCTTGTGGAAAATATATTGTATTCGTCAATATCCATAGAACATCTACACACAAACATCGGTGTAATAATAAGTTATACAGAACAAGCAGTCATGTTACAATACTGCACGCCAGAACTTTAAAAATGCTTATACATCAAAATATATTTATGCAGGTAAATTAGAATTACAACGAGACTCCACCAATTCCCACGAACTTGTATACATGTTTGAACAGTTTGATAACATTGTTTTTGTATATCTGCAGAGGCTAGTGTGCATCTACTTAACAGACCATGAATTGTAGGTGTTACCAATTTACGTCTATTACGTATTTATAAATAAAGCGCGTTATTTCAAGACATAGAATATTATACTTCTCAGACTGTTTACCGATGATGCCAATGAAAATGATTTACAATCAAAACGGGATTACATATCAGATATTATGTTATGGTATACCACTTGTATGAAATTACAACTATAAAATAAATGAACACGAGTTTTGTTTTCTGTTTTAGAGAAAGTGCATTTGTCTGAAAAACATAGTTTTATTTAATTTAACAAATTATATGTAGCTAGTATATTGTGAGTCAGTCTTATTTGGAATCGTTTTGGTTTTTAAAATCCATGCATGTAGATTGTTTCCATTCTGAGCTCTCAATACTGAAAAGACTATTCCATTTTGCTTGGCCTGTTGGTGTTTCATTGTTGTTTATTAGTATGTTATATATACAGGAGTATTTTCTGTTGCGCAACAGTACAGGCTTCATATATCCCGGAATGATAGGAAAGCAATATTCATCATTCATTGTTGTGATGTTCTCGGGTTTTAGAGATCCTAAGTATGTTTCAATCGCTTGTAGCATTCCTTAAATTTGGAGAAAATTTACTCTAGCGCCAAGTTCTATTTATGAATATTCCGTTGTAAATTGAAATTATATTATATGTCCAAACTGTTTCACAAACGGTTTCGTTTAAACATTTACTAAAGAACTGAATAGCTTTCATTTGATTTCATCGATGGATGACCTGTCGGGAAAATAAAGCCTATTTGCGAATAAATTAGGAAGTTATTTTCCACACAGTTCAAACGTCGATGAAATGCAGGAATAGCTATTAGATAAGTATAAGGACTTTTATTAGCTTGCGTACGAATCTCGTTTCACGTTTGATTTCATGAAAGGCTCAACATTAAAGTTCGCACCAGACAATTGCGCCATTTCATTATTGAGAAATAAAAAGAAACGTCGTTAATATTCGCGCAATACACATTTGCGTCATGTAGTCACTTGTTGATAAAAAAGAAGTACGGTCGTGAATATTTATAAGTTAATTTGCATGCGTTATCGTTAATCTATCTTCTACTCAGAAAGCAGCGGTTATGAAAATGTGAAAATGCAAATAAGACTTTATTCAAGTTAATTGAATATCAACGAATGGGTGCATGATATGTCCATTATGTGTTTAAGACTGAAGAGTTGCAATCAATCATTTGTGAAAAAGTTCCTTCAGTACGTTAGCATTGACATACAGACACTGGCATCTGTTCTCTTGTGCGATCGATTCAGATCGTAAAGAGCGTTTCGGCAAACGTTTGTCGAATAAACAGACCACTTGAATTTGTATGCCAAGGACGATCTTTTCTTAAATTATATAAAATGGCAATGCTTTGTACGTTTATACCAACACTAAATAATGTTCTTTTAAATAAAAAATGTCAGTACGCTCTTTGATGTTTATTCTTGTTAGATGTTCCTACATCAAACAATGACCTCCCAAGCATGGATAAACAAGTTAAATGACCAAGGTGGCGACTAAATGAGTAAATGTTGGTAAACATGATAAAACGTATAAATTTATACAATTGACACGACTGTAAATTATCGTCGCAAAGAAGATTACAGATCAACAGCGGTTATCGTCAAGAGGCTTCAAGAGCGCTTCACAAGCTAGTACGTATGTTCGCAGTGACACTCCACACTGGATCAGCAGACGATTTATTTCATAAATCTTGCGGAGGATTCCGAAGATAGTCGATGTATCACGATTGAGTGACACTCCTGCGGTTGTTCGTGTTTGCTAACCTCATGATAAACAACTGGGGTAATTAGGTTGTCAAACACTCAAACAAGGCGGTGTAGAAACCCAGCTATTTGGCCTCGGTCTTTGTTTACTTTGGGGACATACGGAGAAACTATTTACGGTGAAAACTTACAGTTATGGTCAGCGTTCGGTCAAACACTGTGTGTTTTTTTTCAATTTGACACGGAAGTGTGTTGCGAAACACATAGCATGTTTATTAATTGTATGTAACATAATTGTCTAGAAGTGCACAGTGTACAAATTCAGTTAGTAAAAAAGCAAACATAATGGGACTGAAACTACAGACATTAGACCTAACTGGCTCGGTATAGAGTAAGACATGAATGAAGAATTTTTAAGTATGAAGATTCTTGCGCAAACACAAAATAAAAATATATGTCAAACTGATTTTTTTTTGCATTACCAATATGTCATCTTATATTTTCATACCCGCTTTGATAAGAGGGTTTGAAAGAGTTGAGTTCTTGCACCCGCCATAATTTTTGAGTAAGTACAAAACACATATAAGCTCCCAAAAATATTTACATACGGACAAACTAGATGCATTCCACATGAATTAGAAATGTTAACTGAAACGAGCGCTCATTTACTGCATATGAGCCTCGCTCTAGGAAAAAGGGGCTTAATTCGTGTGCGTAAAGTGTCATCCCAGATTAGCCTGTTCAGTCGCGTTTAAGGTATATTTCGTTTAAAGAAAGTCTCTTTTTAGCGAAAATCCAGTTCAGGCGGAAAGTGTCGTTCCAGATTACTGCACAGGCTTATCTGGAACGACACTTTACAAACATGCCTTAAGCCCCGTATTCCCAGAGCGAGGCTCAAATAGTGTAAGGGAGGTCTATGTCTGCTTACCTGATGACGATGACGGAGGTCCACGCGTACAGGAACGCGGGGATCTGGCCGAATGCCTCCATGATATACGCGTACTCACCGCCCGACTTCTTGACCAGCGTCCCCAGCTCGCTGTACGTGAGAGCGCCTGGAATCGACAGTGGAAATTAGCATATGAGCCGTGCTCTGTGAAAACTGGGCTCAATTCATATGCGCTAATTTTCGCTCAGATCAGCCTGTTCTGTCCGCACAGGTTTATCCGGGACGACACTTTTCGCTTTTATGGAATCTGCGATAGAAATAAGTTCTAAAGGAAAACCCAGTCTAGCGGAAAGTGTCGTCCCATTTTAGTCTGCGCGAACTGCACCGGCTAATCTGAGAGGACACTTAACGCACATGCATTAAGCCCAGTCTTCTCCGATCGCAGTTCTCGTGCTAGAAATTGTTTTGTATTTTGAATGCGATAATGATGAAAACATGGCACACGTAGTAGTTTTATATTCAATCACCGTATAAACAAAATTAGAAGATCGTGGGGAGCAACGGGTTGTTGTTTGTTTTAAAGGGGCCTGCTCACGTTTTGGTAAATTAACAAAATTGGAAAAAAATGTTTCAGATTTGCACGTTTTCGTTGTAGTTATGTTATTTGCGAGGAAACAATATTATTGAACATTTGAGAGTTTTCTTGTCATCGTTAAATTGTGTGACCATGTGTCGATTGCTTATATAAAGTATAACATACAAATTGAACGTCATCACTATGCATTGCCGAGTGGTTTGAGCACTAGACCTTCACTCCAAGGGTCGATAGTTCGAGCACGGGTGATGATAACTTTTTTTTTTTTTATTATTCCTGTTTTATACTGGAACTCTTTCTTTCCGGTGTTTATATTTATCAATTCAATGCATTTAATGACACATTGCAAAACATGCTACAATATGTGAACAAGTCGCTTTAAATTGCAAATATAGGTAACACGTAGTATTTGCAAATGTTTACTTAACATAAATAATCATTCAAGCTTCAAGTATCGTGTGTGTATTTTCTTTTCAGATATGTTTTAATTTTCTGTCGGTTTTAATTGAAAACAAGAGCTGTGTTTGTCAGAAACACAATGCCCTTTACTGCGCTTTGAAGCCATATATTTGACCTTTGACCTTGAAGGATGACCTTGACCTTTCACCACTCAAAATGTCCAGCTCCATGAGATACACATGCATGCCAAATATCAAGTTGCTATCTTCAATATTGCAAAAGTTATGACCAAGGTTAAAGTTTTGGGACAGAATGACAAACAGAATGACAGACAGAACGACAGACAGAATGACAGACAGAATGACNACTTTTTTTTTTTTTTTTATTCCTGTTTTATACTGGAACTCTTTCTTTCCGGTGTTTATATTTATCAATTCAATGCATTTAATGACACATTGCAAAACATGCTACAATCTGTGAACAAGTCGCTTTAAATTGCAAATAAAGGTAACACGTAGTATTTGCAAATGTTTACTTAACATAAATAATCATTCAAGCTTCAATTATCGTGTGTGTATTTTCTTTTCAGATATGTTTTAATTTTCTGTCGGTTTTAATTGAAAACAAGAGCTGTGTTTGTCAGAAACACAATGCCCTTTACTGCGCTTTGAAGTCATATATTTGACCTTTGACCTTGAAGGATGACCTTGACCTTTCACCACTCAAAATGTCCAGCTCCATGAGATACACATGCATGCACAATATCAAGTTGCTATCTTCAATATTGCAAAAGTTATGACCAAGGTTAAAGTTTTGGGACATAATGACAAACAGAATGACAGACAGAACGACAGACAGAATGACAGACAGAATGACAGCCAAAAACAATATACCCCCGATCTTTCGATCCGGAGGCATACAAATACTCAACTAGATGTGTTGACTTCAACAGCTACTACTACTACTACAACGACGACTAAGATTGCTACAATTTCTCCTACTACGTACTGCTCATTCTGCTTCCACTACTACCTCATGAAATGTAAGCCTCCGTGGCCCAATGGATAAGGCACCGGCCTCCTAAGCCGGGGATTGCGGGTTCGAGTCCCGCCGGAGGTTTTTATTTTAAGCCCGTTTTGCAATTGATTTAAAATGTTAAATATTGAAATCTTATGATATCGTTCTTTAGTTCATTATTTAAGATAAAAGAAACAGAGCCGTCACACTACACAATGTTGATTACGGTTTGTAACCATTACTTAATGTCATAGAACACGAATATTTTTACAGTTAACATAAATTTCATTTTATACGTTCTGCCAAAAGTCGAAATTCTTTCCTTTTATTTTGAGCAAAATGTTCCCTTCCGCTGAAGTGGAGTTCAAATTTCTGTATGCCTTCCACATTTGGGGTAGACGGCCAGAAATAAACAATGCTATTTACATATGTGTCACATGTATTGAGAAACTCAATGTGATTATACTAAGTCGAAAGTATTGATTAGTATCGCTGTACAGAGTGGTGGACACTCACCCAGCATAGCGAGCACACCACTTCCGGTCCAGACGACCAGAGAGAGGCCGACCGACTGCGTCATGTCTAGAACACCCTTCGGCGAGATGAAGATACCGGAGCCTGGAAAATTCAAGCATGAGACCGGATAAGTTGAACCGCGTTCTGGGAAAACTGGGCGTAATCTAGTTTAGGCGTAAAGTGTCGTCACATATTAGTATGTGCAGTCCGCACAGAATAATCAGGCACGACACTTTCAGCCTGAACTGGATTTTTGTAAATAAGACACTTCCTTTCAATAAAATATTTCGTAAAAGCGGAAAGTGTCGTCGTTGATTAGCCTGTGCGGACCTCACTTCGACGACACTTTTCGCACATGCATTTAGCCCAATTTTGCACAGAATGAGACTAAATTCGACCTCAAAATATGACGAGTGATGCTTGTGAGTAATGTTAAAACATTAACATATTCGTGTGTAATCAAACATGTTTGACCAAATTAATGGAATGGTTACATCAAAAAGAACATTTCACGAAATGTGTTTAGTTATAAAACGTATGGAAAGAAAACGCCTGCAACAACTTGGATGTTCGTTTCGGGGAACAATTCAAAACGTATACTACCGGTTAACTAAAGACATTTAAGCCAAACGATTACTTGAAAGTTGCTGCCTCAGCAGCAAAGTGATTTCGTTCACTGATAAAACAAGACCCAACCTAAAATTAAAATTGTAAAAAACCAAACGGTGCGAGTAAAAGTAGCCTATTAATCACTTTCCCGCACAGATACGCATTACGCATTTTAATGCGTAAGTAGTCTCTTAGAAAATCAAATTAAATTTAAGACCTTTCTTCCTAGATTCAAGTTTTAAAAGCTTTATTTCCAACCCTAGGATACTGATAAGCAGCAAACAACATAAAAACTGAACAGACTGCGATTAACTCGTAGGCTATTCATGTTTTATGTTGGTTGCATGTAGCCATTTTCAATTTGCATCTGAGCGGGAAAGGGTTATCAGGCTGAGCGGGGAAGGGTTATCAGGCTGAGCGGGGAAGGGTTATCAGGCGGTGCCTCACCAATAATTGTCCCCACGATGAGCGATATTCCCGACAGTAGCCCGACCTCCTTCTTCAACGCCAACTCGGTCTCCACGGCAACGGACTGGGACAGGCTGCTGTTGGACATACTGTCCGTTTTCCGCTGCTTCAGCCCATCTACAAGCACAATAAACGCATTACAGGCCACAACTTTTACCATCGTCAAGTCAAACAGACGCATTACAGGACGTTATTTTTGCCTTTGTGAAGTAAAATAGACGCATTACATGACGCTATTTTTACCTTCGTCAAGTAAAATAGACGCATTACAGGATGCTTCTTTTACCATCGTCAAGTAAAATAGACGCATTACAGGCCGCTACTTTTACCATCGTCAAGTAAAACAGACGCATTACAGGACGCTTTTTTTGCCTTCGTGAAGTAAAATAGACGCATTACAGGACGCTATTTTTACCTTCGTCAAGTAAAATAGACGCAAAACAGGATGCTATTTTTACCATCGTCGAGCGAGATAAACGCATTACAGGACGTTATTTTTACGATCCTCAAGGGTAATTACGCATTACAGGACGTTATTGTTAGCATATGTTGCTACCAAAATAAACGCATTACAGGCCGCCATTTTTCCCACCTGCAAGCAAAATAAACGTATGACATGAAGCTATTTTTACCATCTGATGCTACCAAAACAAACACATTACATGACGCTATTTTTACCATCTGCTAACAAAATAAACGCATAAGAGGACACATGTTTACGATCTGTAAACAACAAATGCATCACAGGACGCTATTTGTTTCTAATTATTATTATTACCATCAACAAGCAAACTAAACGCATCGCAGGACGCTTTTTTTACCACCTGCTTACAAAATAAACGCATTATAGCACGTCATTTATACCATCTGCAAACACAATAAATGTCTTACAGGACGCGCTATGTTTACCATCTGAAAAAAACAATAACAGTATGCGGTTTTCACCATATGCCAGCAAAACAAACGCATTACATGGTAATCTTTTTTCCAACTTGATATATCATTGACCACATCCGCGATAAAATACCACATTCTTATTTTTTGTTACATTGGCTCTAAAGTTTGTGATTAAACATGGATGAAAAAACATGCAAAGCGATCGGTACATGAGATATGGAAGGCACATGCCTGTGTCGTTAACAATTTGCTCTACCATGTACTCCAAAATGGCAATTTGCTCTACCATGTACTCCAAAATGGCCGACAAATATTTACTTCTTATACAAGATAATTTAACATTTTCCTATCAGATATATTGGGTCAAAATATATATCTTTGGACCCCATGATTGCATTGCAGGTCAAACATTTGTACGTGTGATATTTATTAGATATATATTATATAAACACTACTTCGAGTGACAAAAACTAGCTTTGCAAAAGATATAGAATGCGCAAAGTATTAAATTGGGAATGTAAACTACAAAAAAATGCTAAATTAGATATACTGTACTTCACAAAAGATGTACAATATTGAATGTGCTCAACAAAGTTCTACTTGCACTGATGCCGCATTAGTACACTAAAGTACCAACATAACGTTAACTTGCGACACTAGATCAGGTCATGCATTTTTTAACAAAGACGATAAATCGTAATCATATAGGTTGTCGTTATATCTTTTTTATGCATGATACTCATATTCGCTAAACAGAGTAATAAACAAATTAGAGTCCGGTTGCTGATTTCTGCGATGTCGTTATGGCGTGTTGGCGGGTTTTAAGGTCGCCAACACGAGAACATGCCAGAACGACAAAACAAGGCGGGAAATGTTATACTTCTCAAATTGGCACCCTTTATGTAATTCTGGCGGGTATAACTGTCGTTCTCTCGTTTTGGTGTATTGGCTGGTTTGAAAGTCGCCAACACGACAACACGCCAGAAAACCAGATATGCCAAATAAAAGGGCGATATATTCACTTATTTTCGTAATGGCTCTCTTCTTTGGCGATCTTGTGGGTATATGTTTGTTTTGGCGTGTTGGCGACACTCTTCAACCCCGCCACCTCTCCAAAACGAGTTTAAAGAAATCAGCAACCATATGAAAGCAATGATGCAGAATTTGTAAACTTTTTGTTTCAACATAGTGTACACTCACGGCCCTAGATCATTTCATGCGTTTGCTAACAGGGACGGTCTCCATAGACCTATAGCTCTTCGGCTCTCGACGTAAACCCTTGTTGTTCACAGGTGTCGAAAGGACGTAACACCTCTATGCATAGAATGCGTCGTAAACAGTATATGTATATGGGTTGTAATGTCATTTTTATTTCCGTTATTGCAAGTTACTGTAACAAAATCAGCCGGTGTCCACTTTCGCGTTCATACATTAGAATATGCTAAATCTAGTTCACTCTAGATAGCAGAAGAGGTAGCCATATAAAATGTTTGAGGAGCAAAATGGAATCCTTATGTACGTTTATGACATATTCGTCAATTGGCAACTTACATGATAAAAAAGAGCATCCATAAACGTATAAAATATGACATGTGTCATATCTGCTCCAAGTTTATGAACCACCTTAATTTTAGTTTCATGTTATATATAATATATTATTGAAATAGGATATAGTACGGATATACTGAAGTTTGGTGAATCATTTCACGGAGACTTACTTAAAACCTTCGTTATGCGAAGAGCACTTTTGAACAATCATAAATTCAAAATCGTTGAGAAGGGATTGATAGCATTTCATATATTGGAAGCTAATTTCAATGTGTTGCTATGGAAGCACGACAAATTACAATCTTTATTAACACATAAACCGTATGTTAAATCATTTAAATGAACTTGTATTTCAAGTTGTTGATATGGAATATTTGAGAACTCACTAAATGCAGTGTTACTTAAACTAGGATTTATTACAAACAGTTGATAAAAAGGCTTAATAAAAAGTCATGACAGTTTTATTTGTTCCAAGTAATCAACATCAATAGTTTTTTTCAAATCTTGAATCTGATATTCTAAACTATGTATAAATGCAAATCATTTTATATGCAGCTTCGCTACTATTAAATACATGAAAGTAGTCAATGAAGTGGAATCAATGTTAATTTATCAAATCTTTTTACTTGGAAACAAAGACAAAAATACTATAACAAAGATCGCTTCTCAGATATCTCAGTCGTATGCAAATCAAATCAAGACAGTTTAAATACCGGTATGTAATATAGTACATATGCATAACATTTGTGGTAGTCAATTAAGCAATGAATATATTTTTATCTTCAATGATTGAAAATAACTTGGCGATGATCTGAAAATGCCCGTAGCAAAATCCATATTGGTCTATTATGTATGAGATACACTATTCAATCTAAGATTCTGCCTACCCGTGCCATCATGATTTACATCCATTATGTTTGCAACGTTCTCACCGCTTCAATATTTGAATATAAAACATTATTCCATGTCAAAACTCAGAAGTCCAAATCCGCACTGCTTTAATAAGCTGATAATAAGTAAAATCTTGTTTTATGGTACGCCTTTTATTCCAAAATCGTTGATATGTCTGGCGCGTTAATTTTAAAGCCTTATACATACGCCCTTAATCTGTAACTATACCAAAATGGGACGACGCAGATTAACTCAACGTTTATGATTGCTGTTTAGATGCATGAGTGACTATGTGTGTTTGCATATCTAGTTGACCTAATTGTTAAATTGGCCGTTGTCATTTGACAGTGTATAATTATTATTTAATGTGTTTCTGCTGGTTCCCTGGTTATGAAAGCATTATATCACACATTTTTGCTGGCATTCTGTGCAAAATGTGTTATTTTCCTCTTCGTCACATATCGAATGCATTTATGCCTGGCATTGTAAAAGTACACGATGTATGGCAATATTATACAGAAACCTGTCACTATCCATAGAGATTTAATTGGAGCCACATGATAAACTGCATAACACATATAATGTCAACATTTACAAACGCATAGCAAAAAGTAATGCCATTGATTGTCAATTAGTCGTTTTAACATTGTTATAAATTTTCCAAAGTTTTAAATAAAATTGCGTGTATAATACAATATGCAACATTTATTATCAACACTTAAATCCTGAATGTACTTCACAACAACATGCTGAACATAATTTTGTGTTAACAGTACAATTAAATGAACCTTAAGTAAAGACCTTCCCATCGTATAATTATGACCATTTTTTATTCATTCAAAAGACAGATTTCTTAATATTTAAATTTGACCACCATCACATAAATGACTGATAACATTTTGCACAGAATGCCAACAAAAAGATGATATAATGCTTTTATAACCAGCGTGTTATTTTCAATGATAAAAAAATGGCAAATAAACACCTACGGCTAATTGAAAATTCTCTTTTGGCCAGGTTCCATTATACCATATTCATCCTTAAAACACGAAGTTCGTATTTCACAAATATTAAAGTTCAACTAATGTTTACTTATATGCCAGGGTAATGCCCTTATGGAAACGGACCTTTGAACAAACTTAGATTCAATTCATTTTACTTTTTTTACAACTTAGGTGTTTCACCTGTCTGTTTCAAGAGAGTTGAACTTATCTTGAACTCTTTTTGTTTCAATTTACAAGATTTCTGAATATTTTGTAATGCTCGATAACAGTTTAAAGGTATTGTTGATTTTTGTGTAAATATGTTTCATATTTCAAATAAAAAGTTGCTTCAATACACATACATACTGCTACTTTGATTTTAAATAAATAACTAGTTTTCATTGACCATAGATAAACTGAATGAAATAAAATCTTCACTTTTGAAACAAACAATCTTGTTACATATGAGCTTCTCTACGCTTAAGTTACAATTTTATAACATTTTATTTTCTTAACATTATAGTACTTATAACACCTTTAAGCGTATTTATTATATTCAGTTGAAACATGTCCGTCAATTTTTCTTTTAATTATTGAGTTGCTCCTATGCATACGAATTAGCTTAATTTACATTGGGCAAAAGCGCAAAAAAGAGCAGCAAATACTATACTTTCAATTAAAATTCATCATGCTTAGCAAGTAGTTGCAACGATGATTACCCTACAAGAACTGGTATTTACAATTGTAATGTCTTGAATGATTTGCAACAGTAATTATCGCATTAACATATTGTGTTTTATTGAAAAGTGTTTTAAATCAATCATGGTTAGTAGAGAAATAGTTATGTATTTGAACTAACAGAAGATAAAAAAACCAAGCACCTTATGTTACTAGTTAAATTGAATTAAGGCTTATAATCATAAAATGGATATGAGACATATGGCATTTTATTTAACCCTTTGAGCGCTGACACCGGATTTTGAAGGCCTTTGCAAACAGTTTGGATCCAGATGAGACGCCACAGAACGTGGCGTCTCATCAGGATCCAAACTGTTTGCTATTCTGATAGTATTCTTTGAAAAAAAANAAGAAAAAGGTCACTGTCTTTGTTATGCTGGATCTCTCTGCCGCTTTCGACACCATCGACCACATAACCCTTTTAAACCGCCTCGAACAACTGTTTGGATTTGCTGAAAAACCACTACAGTGGGTAGCTTCCTACCTATCTGACCGCTTCCAAACGGTGAGCATTGACGGCAAGGTATCAGAACCAGTGCTGCTGACCTTCAGTGTACCCCAGGGATCTGTGTTAGGTCCAAAATTTTATACCATGTATACTAAACCTGTTGGGGAAATTTGCAAAAAACATGGACTCGGGCATCACTTCTACGCCGATGACTCGCAGCTCTACCTTTCCTTTGAACCCACCGATGGAGCAGCCCAAAATGAAACACTAAATCGAGTTGAAAAGTGCCTCCAAGATATCATCTCGTGGATGAATACAAATATGCTCAAACTTAACACCGACAAAACCGAGGTCATAGTATTTTCAAGTCAAAACAACGCCAAGTTCGTAGAAGGGTTAACTGTTAAAGTAGGGGACTCGACAATTAAACCATCACAATTCGTTCGAAATCTCGGTGCTTGGTTTGATTCAAGAATGAACATGGAACACCATATTAATGCTATAAGTAGATCATGTTTCGGTCAGATTAGGCAAATAGGTCACATCAGGCAATATCTTACACCAAATGCCACAAAATCCTTGGTCAATTCACTTGTCACATCTCGGTTAGACTATTGCAATGCACTGCTGTATGGAACACAAACATCAGCTATCAAGAAACTACAAAATGTTCAAAACACTGCGGCGCGTGTTATCACAAGAACATCCCGCTATAGTCATGTAACACAGATCCTAAAAGAATTTCACTGGCTTCCAGTAGAAAAAAGAATCCACTTCAAAATACCAATGCGTTCAGAGTCAAATTGACAATCGCCTGTATATCTTAAAAAACCTACTTGAAGTCTACGAACCAAGGCGAAACTTAAGATCAAAGAACGAAGCGACTTCATTAGTGATTCCAACGAAGATTAAATCCGTATCATACGGGGAGCGAAGTTTCATGTACGCTGCTTCCAAACTCTGGAACTCACTTCCATCAAACGTTCGGGGTTCTTTAACACTGAATTCCTTCAAAAAGGCACTGAACACTCACCTCTTCCTCCAATCTTATGCCACATAAGCAGTGGTTTATTCAATTCATTATATAAAATCTCAATCATCGTGAACTTGTACTAACCCTTTTAAAGGAAGCATAATTATTCCTTTGGGGGTTTGTGGACTCGTGGTAATGGTATCCTGACGTTACCCTTGTCTAAATCAGCGTGAACTTGAATGTACCCTTTTAAAGGAATCATAATTATTCCTTTGGGGGTTTGTGGACTCGTGGAAATGGTATCCTGACGTTACCCTTGTCTCAATCAGCATGAACTTGAATGTACCCTTTTACAGGAAGCATAATTATTCCTTTGGGGGTTTGTGGACACGTGGTTATGGTATAATTTGTTTGTTTCTTGTTTAATTTTTTTACCGTAGTACTTATAGTTTATATTTTAGATTTTATTTTTTTTATTAATTGTCTTATAGCTATACACATAGGGTAGTTTCATAGTGTCTTGTTGATCTTTCTAATCTAGGGTTACTATGCATGTTATGTACGTAGTACTTATAGTATAAGTATAATAGAGTAGTTTTATAGTATAATTGAGTAGTTTTGATCGATTTCTTTTGAAACAGTGTTGCAAAATGTATTCGTACCTTCGATACGTCAAATGTTCTTATGTAAAGCGCCTTTGAACGTGCATACTTGCATGAAAAGGGCGCTATATAAATCCGGTATTATAATAATATTAATATTTCAATAAATTCATGTTTATTACAAATCGTTCAGATTTGTCTTAATGCAAATTACTCAGTTTTAAAGGTTTCTAAATATCGGGATTGGCCTTATTTTTCTTTTTTTAAATTATTGGAAAATAGTTCATTTAAAATCTTTGTAAAAGATATCACTTCAATAAGAATGGTGACAAATCGATTAATATTTACGCCATAACAACAAAAAGGGTGATACATATCATAATTTTCATATTGGCGCCCTTTTCGTCGATATGGCGGGTAAATGTGTGTAAGGAATCATGTAATATTTATAAACTGTGGTGCCATCACATAAGACATTCGCGATCCTAGATCATTGCATGCGTTTGTTTACATAGACGTTGTCCATCGTTTAAATATATAGACCTAAAGCTCATGAGTTCTCCACGCAACCCAGTGTGTTTATAAGTCTCGCACTGACGTCAAACCTCTTTGTATAGAATGCGTCATAGACGGTATAATTATGTATCTTGGTTATTACATCAGTTTATAGCCGCTATTGAACGTTATTGAAACGGAATCAGTCGCTGTCCACGTGCGCGTTCATACTTAAATAAATCTCGATCACTTTAGAAGAGGTAGTATATATCATGTTTTGAAAATAAAATGACATTCTTATGTACAGTTTTCACATGTTCGTCAAGTGACAACGCTGATAATTATGATGCCAATAGAGCATTCATACAAGTACAAACTATGACACTGTTTCATATCTTGGTCGGTGTTCAAGATAAACCAAAATTTTACAGTTCATGTTATATAGTATATACTTTTTTATATATTCAACTATGTAATAATATTTAATCGTAAACAGCATGCCAATTTGGGAATTTCTTAGATACAGTTAATACTCGTGGATGTTATTAACAAATTTAAATATATAATAGAGAAAATATGTATATCGTTTGTTGTATTCAATAAGCACTCGATAGATATTTATCTTTTATAAAAATAATTTTGAGAGGAGGTTAAACGACCCGTGGAAAAACCCATATTGGTCAATTATAAATAAGGTATATTATTCCATTGAAGATGCTACATACCCGTGCCATCATGATTTGCATCCATTATGCTATCAACGTTTTCACCGCTTTAAGATATGAATATACGTGTATAACAACATTCCATGTAAAAAAGTCCGAATCACAAAGTCGCACTGTTAAATTCTCTAAAATTATTGTAATTGTTATTATGCTAGCATGTTAATCCAAAATCGTTCCTTCGTCTGGCGCGTTATCTTTAAAGCCGTATAAATTCGCCATAAATCTGTATCTATACCAAAATGGGACGACGCGGTTTTTGTTTTTATTTTATCAATGTTGTTGTGGTGTATGAGCGTAGGCGACTGTGATTGCATGCTTGTCAAGTGGGCCTAAGTTTACAATAATTCTATGAAATGAGGATGAGAGTGTTGTTTTGTGGTTTATCATAAAACACTCGCTTCGCAATGGGCTAGGCTTTACAAAGTTTAACTAATCCGTAGGTACAAGCAAAGCTGACACATGATAGATGTTTTCAAAATCAGATTGTCATTATTTGAATGCAACTGTCATTGTTAGATAAATTGTATCATGTATCACATTGTGTTTTTGAACCTACATATTACATGGGGTTTTCAAAGTATTTGACATCCGGATAATATTTATAACGTAAAGTGTTAATTGTAGTATGCGTACAAGAGTATCGCATAAGTTTAAGCCTGGAGGTGGTTTGCTTTCAAACTGTTAGTAAATGCATCAAAACGATAGTTGTTGGATTGAATAGCGATGGAGGCACCAGTTCTGTAGTGAATTCGCGGTGAAGCGGATGAGCTATTCTCAAAATCGTACTTTCGATTTTACATCGCGAAATTTTATTACCGAATATACTGAAAATATGAACTTTTTTCAAGTAATGTCATATACCATTCGTGATATTTTAATCAATATAAACTAATAATTGTAAAAAAAAACGGTATTTTAGAACTTTTCTTTTTTCGTCATTCGTGGTTTACAGTCCCTTTAAATGCTTTAAATTGATAAATGTAAACATTAGAACTAAATAGCTTCAGTAAAAAAAATAACAAGAATTAAATTTAAACAAGAGAGAAAAAAAGTAATCCTCGACTGGGCTCGAACCACTGACTCTTGGAGTAAAAGTCTAACACTGAAACCACTTGGCCATCCTAGCTCTTACAGTGAGTGGTGTATTTTATACTTTTTGAAAGCAATCCTCGTAGTGTCACAAAATATAACGATAACAACAGAACTCTCCAAATTATTAAAATCGTTTCGCGTTTGTAACGCCTTATATATATTCAGGTTTTTAAATAGTTAAAACATGCATATTATGGCTATTTAAGAACGTGGTAAATGTTCAGTATTACTGTTTCCTCGCAAATATCATAACTACAACGAAAATTTGCGAGTCTGAAACATTTCAATTTTGTCAATTTACCAAAACGTGAAAAGGTCCCTTTAAATGCACTAACATATCTTGCAATATATTTATTAATTAAAAATGTTTAAGACGCGTGTCTTTTTAAATAGAGGATGTGACGCATGTCTTTTTAATAAGAGCATGTCACATTTTCAAAAATTCTGAAATTGTAGTCTTTAAACACTGCCACTTCCATGTGTAAATATTATTCCTAAGTAGAGAAACTATATAAGAACTCGATTCTTTTGTTTAAATCCTTTTCTGCTTTTATTGAGTATGATTTGTATTTATTGTAATTGCCATCAGAAATAAATATGCTTAAACCAAAAATGCTGTATCCTCGCTTAGCCTGTCGGTTTAAATGCGTGAATATTCTGCTCAACGCTGCTTAAAATTGACTGACTGTCATTTCCATTTGTAATTACTAAGTGGCTAGAAACGTGATTAAACATGTCTCGTTATCAAACCCGTGACAAGGAATATATCTGTCAAACGTAGACATTGTTGAATCTACCGTATAAAGGTACAGTCGTACTGAATGTAATTGTCTTCAATTTGATGCGTAAAATACTATTTAATTCGTTGTCGGCTCATACCTAAATATTTAAAAATAGCCAACGGTAAAATAAGCGGGTCGTCAGCGTTTTATCGAAGCGCAAGTTAATTAGTATAACAAAAAAAATCAATAAGAATAACAAATAATCATAATTTTGTATGCAAATCAACACGTGACTGACCGCTTCCTCGGACGCCTTTTACTCACATAATTAAATTTGCTTGCTCGTTAATACGCGTTGTCCAACATTTTAACGTTGTGTGTGTGCATTATTACACAATTTACAAACACTGTTAAGTGTTTTGCATAATAAAGCTTTGTACATTTTTTTAAATGTCTTTTGAATAAATTATTGTTAATTAAAAATCGCTTAAATGATACTAACTTCTTATCAATGGACGCACTATTTTTTGTAAAGGTCTCTAAAATAGGGACTTAATGTGAATTTGTTTGTGATTTTATGGGTAAATGGTTAAATGAAAAAGAAAAAAGGAAAAATATATCACTTAAATAAGACTGAAGACAAATCAATTGTATAATAAAAATGTATTAAGACCGTTGAAATTCGACCGAATGAAGCCTATTCTTAATTGTTAAAATATCACCAAGGGTAAATCATAGAGAGGAGTTCTAAGTTGTTGAAATAGGACCAAACAATATTTTTCAATTAAAAACAATTGATTGAATGGAATGAGATGCTGTATTTAATAGCAGATGCTACATACCCGTGCTATCCTGATTTACATCCATTATGTTTCCAACGTATTCACCGCTTTAATGTTTGAATATAAAACAATATTCCATGTCAAAACATCTGAAGCACAAAGCCGCACTGTTTATATTCCAAACTCGTTGATGTTCCAGGCGCGTTATCTTTAAAGCCTTATAAAGACGCCCTTAAACTGTATCTATACCAAAATGGGACGACGCGGATTAACTTTAAGTTTATCATCGCTGTTGAGATGTATGAGTTACCATGTTTGCGTGTCTATCTAGTTGGCCTAATTTTAAAAAAAATCATCAAATGAGGATCAGATTGTCGTTTTGTGGTTCAATCTAAAAAAAAAGTAAAGGGTAGTATGCGCACTTTTATTCAAAGATTGTCCTATTACTATAAACCTTATGATATGTTGCTTAAAAGCTAGTAATCAAATCTTAATTACAATGGTTGATCGATCGAATCGTGGAGGTAGCGCCATTTATTGTTTCGATGTTTTTTTTAAACAGTGACAAACAAATCTTATAAACTAATTAAATTCCTTAGCTTCTGATGAGTCGTAAAGTGAAGTGCGGCGGCCTACATCGAATTATAGTTTATTTCGTTAGTTTGTTGTAGGAGGAGTTATCACACGAAATGTCTGTTTATTTTAATCCTGTACTTTGAAAATTGTTAATAGGTGACGATGACGACACGGCGTTATAATCGAATTAAGAGAAATTATACAGTTGTCAATAAAATGCAGAAACGTCTGTCTTTAACCAAGAAACAGCGGCTTCGCTTGATATTTCAAAGTATGCTGATCTTGCATTTTGATCGCTGGTTGGATGTTGTTTTTTTTTGGTGCAAAAATGACAGTTTTATATCGATTTATATTATAATATTTAACGAACATCCGTGTAGTATTCTATAAGGTCTTCTCTCTCCATAGTTCAATAGGAACCGGAAGTTGAAAATGCCCAAGTCCTGTCGATGTCCGAGACTTAGGAATTGTGCTTCTTGTGTTGTTGTTTTCAGCTTGACGAATGTGTCTACAAATGTGACCAATACGGTAAGAGGGCAGTTATTGTAGGGTTGTTGTTTGATATGACGTTTAAAAAACGAATTTTATTTGGGAAATACCTATTAGTGGCAACAGTGTATTGTTTAAGGTTTTTATATAAATACAGAACGTAGTAATATACTATGCTGAAAAAGGAAAAGCATATACATGTTCAACTTGTTGAATGCAATTTGTAATATTGAATGACGTTTCCGCCCAGTAAGATTCACATGTGCAATGCTTACTTTAAGAGAATTCGCCATAAATCTCCCAAGAACATATAAAAGTTATATAAAGGTAGGAAACTAACTTGCAAGTACAAAGATTTCAAAACTTCAATGTTTCAAAGTAAATGAACCAATATTGTTTGCATGTAAATAGGGATTATTACTTTAAGTTAACGCAACACATGGTTTAGACCTATCAGACACATAGTTTTGCTATACTTTTGGTATTCGTATCTGTTGGGCTAAGGAGTAAGGACAAATGTCCGTTAACTAGCTAAATATGACACTTCATCGCAATTATAAAGTAAAAGTCACTTACAGATCAATAAGTTAATTGAATGCAGTTTGAAAACTATTATGTTTTGTTTTCTTTTGTCATGCATTTTTTATTTTTAGTATATATGCACGAAATTGGAAACAGCGGGCAGGGCAATTACCGATGCAAGCTATTCTCTTCGACAAGCAAAACAGCATACAGTTATTTCATGGATGCGCGTTGAACAGTCAAAACTGTTGTCCCAAGGTATCAGGCATGACTTTGGAACTGTTGCCCGAGGCTGATAGGCCGAACAGTTCCAAATGTCAGCTCTGATACCTTGGGACAAAAGTTTTGACTGTTCACCAAGCATCCATGAAATAACTGTTTAATTACCTGATCATGCACGAGCATATTCATATAAGGCATCAGGTAATAAAATTCCATATTAGATCTGACTTTTTTCACATATCTGACGTTGCATTACACTTTTTGACATTACATTTGACATATAACTATGACCATTCGTCGTTAGAATATGATACATAAACATTTTGAAAACAACACTATGTTGTGGCATTTGTTATAATGACGTCAAACTATTGCCAAACAGGCAAAGCTAATAATAACAGGATATTTATGTATGACCATATCATTATCATATGTGCCACTTTACATTAATATTTACATAACTTCGATTTGCATATAGTTTGCATATAGACTCGTCATTAAATAGAATGTAATAGAACTAATCATCGGGAAAATGTGAAAATACGTATTTAGCTGCAAATATCCTCATGTACATTTGCTTGTATTTCTTCACTGTCGAATTATAGAATTAAATTTCACTTCATATTGACTCATCTGAATCTATTTACTCAGTTACTCCACAGTGACCTCTAAAAAGTAGATCAGTAACTAATGATTCATCATTGTATTTTCCCTTATGTCAGTTACAAGTTTTATTTGTTTAAGAAAAAACGTTCAAATCAGTAAAGCAACACGTGCTATATATAGAAGCAAAGCTCATGCCTTATATTGTTTTACTTGTGTCACATTATAAAATGAAAAATTGCATTTTTTTTTTTCATCAATGGCGTTCTTTCACGATTACTAAAGCGATACACGTGTTTCGTGATGCTGGTACAAGTCAGTGAAACATGGTCGTTAAATTGAACTCTACCCGTCTAAAACGCCTATACGAAACCAATATAGATGGAGGTAGCGCATCGATAGGTCAAGTAGCAAGACAAGCTGGGAAGATATTCACGAATTAAACTGGTTTAAGTACGCGTGTCTTGCATATCGCATTGCTTCAAATCGACTTACATTTGTAATTACTAACTGGCTAGACAAGTTAATACGCATGCGGCATGATCAAACACGTGACAAGTAATACATATTTCAGCATTAGACATTTTTTAATCTACCGTATATAGGTAAGGTCGTATTGAATATAATTGTGTTCAATCCAACGCGTAAAATTAATTTCACGTCACTGTCTGCTCGTACCTTAAGATTCATAATAGCAGAGATCATTTGTGTCGCGTTCTGAGACAACTGGACAAAATGCATGTACGTTAATTGTCATCCCAGATTAGCCTGTGCAGTCCGCACAGGCTAATCAGGGACGACAATTTCCGCTTTTATGGAATTTTTCGTTAAAATGATGTCTCTTCTCAGCGAAAATCCAGTTTAGGCGGAAAGTCCCGGATTAGCCTGTGCGGACTGCACAGGCTTATCTGGGATGACACTTTACGCACATGCATTTTGTCCAGTTTTCTCAGAACGCGACTCAAGTTATTAGTGATGTGTCGAGGTTCAATCAAAGCGTAATTTGATAGTATCAAAACTGTTGTTTTGAAAATATGAAAAAGCCTTTAAGTATCAAAATAAATAATAGTCAGTACCACTGGGGGCTGACGACGTCAAAGCTTAGTCCGTTTCTCTACGACGGCGGGTATATGTTTCACTACGAAACATTGTGTAAATATACCACTTATTCAGGTGAGTTTCATCTTTTCTGGTATTTATGGATTAGAAAACGGAACATCCAGTAATGATAGGTACTTATTTTCAATAACAAACTAATAACAAATGCGCGTAGTCGCAACCGTTACATTGATTTTGAGCTAAAATCGAAATATATTGATTTGAAGTAATGCATAAGGTGGTTATTCTGTTTAAATAGCCAATTACAACTCTTAACTTAAATGAAACTACATGTTACTTTGATACACTGTACATTAAAACATTTTTAAGTACAAAACAGGTTACGAACATATATTTTAATCATTCAAATGCTTTGATTGGAAGGAAGTTACAAGTCGCTTTATGTATAGGTTTTGCACAGAGTATGTATTGGTTGTGCAACGAACTACAAATATAATGTATAGGTTACTCAACGAAGTACCCAATCAGTACTTCGATGGCATGTGTATTTACACACTGTTTCCTAGTAAAACATATACCCGACGTCGTAGAGAAACGGACTACGCTTTGACGTCGTCAGCCCCCAGTGAGTACGTAAAAAACACAATCATAATCATATGTTTTTATGCAAATGAACACGTGCCTAACCGCTTCCTCGGACGACTTTTACTTTCATAATTAAATTCGCTTGCTAGTAAATACGCGATGTCCAGCATTTTTACGCTGTGAGTGTGCATTATTACACAATTAACAAACATAATGTGTCTTAATTACGGTATAACAAAAGTACTGGTATGTGTTTCGACAAAAATTAACGTTGAGTACATGTATCTTTTGAATTTCCAAGAAGTGTTTTGTACAAAGGCAGTCAAAACGTGTTATCTTTATATCGGAGATGTCAATTTGTAAGGTGTAATCAACTCTTTAATCCAGTCTAAGTAAATGTGTTTTCGATAATAAACAAGGGTATTCCCCGAAAAACGGAGGCATCGCCGCTTTATTTGAGAGATCAAGTGATGATGTATTCTCGCAATAAACATTAGACTCGTGTAAAAATGGTATAACATTATACGTATTTGTAACTATTCATAAAATCAAAACTTGTTGATGTAAAGCCCTATGAAGACGCCCTTAATCTGTATATACCCGTTATACCAAAATGGGACCACACGGAGTGACGTTAAGTTTATCAATGCTGTTGAAATGCGTGAACGTAGGCGTAGTGTTCGCATGCTTGACCTAAATTTACAATAATTCTCTCCAATGATGATCAGTGTCACTTAGTGGATTTATCTAATAACTTATAGAGTTAACGGTAGTATGCGCGCGCACATTATCACTTTTATTTAAGTACCTTGACAATTGTAAATATATTACGTTGACCTCACGGCGTTAATATCGCATTTAGACCGCGTTCGACGAAATGCAAAAAGGTCGGGCTTTATCCAAATAACCGCGTTTCGCTGGATATTTCGAAGTATGCTGATTTTGCCTTTAGGTGGCTGTTTAGATTTGTTGCGAAAGATGCTTGTTTTATATCGATTAATATAATAATATTTAGCGAACATTCCTGTACTATTCTTTAAGTCTGTTTTTTTTTCTCACAAGATTTCCGTTGAATATGCTCTAGGTCTGTCAATGTCGGAGACATACGCATAATGTTTCTTGTGCTGTTTTTTAGCTTGACAAATGTGTCTACAAATATGTTCAAGATGGTAAGATAGTAGTTATTGTATGATTGTGTGCCTGATATGTAGTATAAAACAACGCAGTGCATTTCGGAAATACCAAATAAAAGCAACAGTTCATTGTTTGTCTTTTATATAAAATCATTACATAAAAAGATGCTTTGCTGTTAATGCACTTGTAAATGTTACATTTTTTGAATTTATAATAATGGAAACAAATTCCGCACATTAAGGATTCACATGTTGAATGCTTCCAATAAGAGTATTTACCAGATATCTAGCAATAACATCAAGTGATGTAAAAGTTCTAACCAGGAAACAAACTTTAAAATAAATATATTTGCATTTAACATATATATATATATATATATTTGTGTGTCTGTGTGTGTGTATGTGTGTGTGTGTGTGTGTGTGTGTGTGTGTGTGTGTGTGTGTGTGTGTGTGTGTGTGTGTGTGTGTGTGT